>VWZV01017074.1:79416-120122 GCA_013397155.1 Irena cyanogastra | reverse complement strand
AGTATAAAGAATTGTCTTCTGAGCAATCACAGATTGTTATTGTAGTTCACGTCCATCTTTCCCAGTTCATGCAGATTTTGTTCAGAGCTTGTCTAAAGATTTGTTCATGGCATTTTATGTAACAACTGAAGAAATTTGCTAGAGAAATAAACATTATTTTAGTTGAAAAGCTTTTCTGATAAAGAGTTGATTTAAAAATCGTATTTTATTTAATATCTTTCAGGTAACATTCATATCTAAACATAAAAATAATGTTTTTATATTTCAAGTTTAGTGCTGCATCTTTATGTTGCAATTTGTATGAATTCAGGGCTTCTTTCTTCCTTCCTGGCCCTGTCAGAAGGGGATATGGTTGGGATTATCATGGAAAGTGACTGAAAGTCCCCCACATGTTTCTGGTTTGGCTGAGGCCTGTGTTGTAGTCTCAGCTCACAGACAGCACTATTTTGTTTGGTTTGGGGTTTTTTTTACTAGTGTGCTTCTTGGAGTAAGGTGTTGTAAACATGGAGTATAGAGACACGTGCCTGAAATGTACCAGTGACTCATGTTTTATAGCCTGCAGCAATGGGTCATGTAAGACACAATCCTGTAGGAGGGAATTTGTATCCTCATGTTTATGTGTATTAAATTCTGAATTACTTTTTTTCCAGTAAAACCAAATTCTATTCAAAAATTTTCATTTCCCTTCCTGAAGCAATAAAATACTGTTTCATTTGTTGCTACTCTGCTTAGGAGCAGGTTCTAAAGATAGTAGTTGATTAGTCTAAAGCCCCGACATTTTTCTTACTTTAAAAAAGATAAATGTTAAAGATTTTGAAAAACTTGTCACCATAATTACAGACATGTTTTTCCTGTTGTGTATTCTGGAGTGGAAGATGTTCTACCTCTAATAAATGAGATATTCAGCGCCATAAGTAATGTACATGACTGCAAGAAACATCCTGTGTAGATTTCACATGGGATGAAAGCATCACTATGCATGAACAGAGTTTTAGCTTCTTATTATTGCTGCTTAACACTTTAGTGTGCACTAGTTAAATCACTATTTTTATTTTGTCTTCAAATATATCAGATTGTATTCATCACCTTTTGGTGTTTGGAGCAGATTTTCTATTGAATAACAAATCTTATGCCAAATATCCAAAAGATGGATTTTTTGTAAACTGTGTCCTTTCACTCAGATGGAGTAAACTACTAAGTTTTGTGGGAGTAAAAGCAAAATAAAACTAAGAGGGCAGTGTAGAAGAAGGAAACATAAGATGTAATGAAAGTTTGTGCTGTGCACTCTGTTGTGTTTGTAACTCCACTAACATTGCTTTCACTTAATTTAATGCTGATTGCCTTTAACATTTACTAAACAGTTTTGAAAATTACTGTAGCTTAGCCTGAGACGTTTGTGATTAGCTGCACCAATTTGAAATGGCCAATTTGGATGATGACAGAGCCTCCTCTGCGCATGCTTTTTTAAAATATGGTAAGTGTGCAGTTCTGTGTTTTGTTGTTTGTAGCTATTTAATTAAACAAAAAATAATCGTGTGTTTTGTTTCATGCAGTGTTCTGTGTTAGTAGATTTTCAGCACTGTACCGTAGAACTTAAAAATTTGAACTCTTTCAGTAAAAATTTCTGAAAATTATCATCTACTTAGATTGAAATCTACTATCAAATCTTCCTGTTTTGTTTGTTTAGAGTTCCTGTCAGTAGCCTGCAGTGCCACCATCTCTGAACTCAAATTTCTCTTTTAAGGTGACAGTCACGTGAAACGTACCTTCAGAATGCTGTTTGTGATTGACTCCTAAAAACCCCCAACGTGACTTATTTAGAGATAAGTAACATTTCCGGTCAGTCAGTCCTTGGTTACAAAGTTTGACATTTGGAAATTAAGTGGAAGCAAAGTCGAGCCCCCTGGCACAGCTTCCCCTCAGGTACAACAGAGGCTAGAATGTATGAAGCTTTCAAGACCATTGCTGTGTATTTTGAAGGGAGTTTGACTGGGATGAGATGTATCCATATGTGACACTCTGAGACTGGGGGGAACTCTTGTGTAGTCCTTGTTGAAACTCAGTAGCAGTACAAGTGCTGGTGAGAGTGACCCGGTAAGGGGACAAAAGTGGGTGACTTGGACTCTCCTGCCCTGCCTGTGGCTTTTCAGTTTTGCCTCTCTGACCATCAAAAAATATGATATGTTGACAGTGTTAAAAAAAATACTCTTGCCTAATTATTGTATAGCTATTTGACGTTTCTCTTGTTATGATGTAAAATAAACATTTTTAGTAGTTTTAACACATATTGTTTTGAATTCTCAGAAATGGCAATGCCTGCCTTGAATATCCTGAGTGGTTTCCTGCCTTGCTTGTAGCATTTACAAGGCTTTTGTGGTAGACTTTGGCATTTTGGTTATGTGAAGCTCCTGTGTACTGGCACGATGGTCAGTATTTTATTTCTGGTGTTCAGTAGCTTTTGTTGTTTGTGTTGTTAGTTTGTAAATTCTGAAATCAGTAGTTTCCATTATGTATAATATACTAGACGGAGAGCTACTTTCAGATGATTAGGAAATAGAGAAAGAATAAATTGGTGTGTATTTTTTTCTCTCTTTCTCCTCTGTGATGACCAGTGACAGGTCCTGAAGAAATGGTTGGAGCTGTGTCAGGGGAGGTTTAGGTTGGATATCAGAAAAAGGTTCTTCACCCAGTGGGTGGTTGGGCACTGGAACAGGTTCCCCAGGACAGTGGGTGCAGCACCAAGCCTGACACAGCTCAGGAGGAGTTTGGACAATGCTCTCAGGCACAGGATGCCATTCTGGGCTTGTTCTGTGCAGGGCCAGGAGTTGGACCTCGACAATCCTTGTGGGTCTCTTCCAAAACAGGATGTTCTATGACTCTGTGAAATATTGGTTGAATTACTTGCAGAGTGTAACACATGATTTTTCTTGATAAATGATAGTTTAAAAGCTTTATCATTTCAATGCTATTTAAATGAAACTATTACAAGTTTTTTCTCATTTTTACCCATTTGTAATTGTCACCCAACCAAGGTAACAATTCATACCTTTTGCTTATTCTACTGGCTATTCAGGTAAAGGAATACTTTAATACCTTTTACGTCTTCCTCTCCAAGCCCTTCTCCTGGTGTTTCCTTACCCTACTGTACAACAGTTCAGTCTGGAAGGGTTGTCAGGATGTCACCTACTCCAGCCTCTTGCTCAAAACAGGATCAACTATGAGATCATAGTTTCCTCCTCTATGTAGCGATTAAAAATCCCCTTGTGATATCATTTCTTAAACTTTACTTTCTACTTTGTGAGAAGAAATAAGATCCTCTTTGGTCCCAATGACTTCTGTAATGTGAAACTGTCACTGCCCTTACTAATGCTGGGTAATGAAAGTTACAGCGATCTGAGGTCCAGAGCTTGTCTCTATCTCAAGTGTTTGATTATGTCCAGACCTAATGTCACATTAGAGGCTGTGATCAGTTTTCATTCTTATCAAATCTACAAAGAAATCTTGCATTCTCAGTTTTTTTCTTTTCTGACCTGATTTAATTATGCAAACCAACTTTGCATAATTCAACTTTGTGGAAGTGTTTGTTTATATTAATTCTGTACTATGAAAAATATGGATAAATCATCCTTGTTGAAATATGCAAGCCTTTATCCATAGACTCAGTACAGAATTCCATTCTAATCCCTATTTTTCTTTAATATTTGCAGTTACTGCCAACTTCAAGGATGTGTGTGGGTTCAAAGCTTCCATATATACAAATTTGGGAGCAGAGTTGTTTTAAAGCCATTTTAGCCATAGCTTCTAAATCCAAACATCTGGACAGTTCATATCTCTTCTCTGAAGGGCAGTTAATGCTAATCTCAGGTATAACTGGAATAAAAATGAGGTAGATGGGAAAGGAACATCAAGATGACACAGTATTTTCAGGCTCCAGAGGTTGTGTATACATAGGATCAAAATTTCTTCCTGCTCTCTATTACTTTGAAAGGAATCTCTATCATTTTTAGTAATTATTCAACTTGAAGAGTGGTGAAATCATATTACTCTGGGACCTGTAAATGGTAGGAAATGAAAGTGGATTAGTTTTCCTTCAGATTATGAATATAGGCATTTAGTCAGTGCAATGTCTGAAGGCAAGCAGGGGTTTAATTGGACTTGGGACCAAGACTTTGGGAGTTCTCTTAGCAAACATTAATTATATGAGCTGAGGTAGTGACACTTTGATTTTCTAACAGTTTTTTACTGATTTTGAAGTAGGTACTGCCTGCAGCAATGCACTTGTGGTGTAAGGAAATAGTGGGCACACTTCATCCTTTGTAGGAAGAAAAGCTGAACTCCCCAGTACCCTATTTAAATGTTGGATGGGGTTATTACACCACTAAACAGCAGAAGAAATAGTAAATCAATGAAATAGGTTTTTGTGTTCTTCCTAGCATACCTACTTATTTACCTAAAATAAAACTCACACTGTATGGTTATAATAAAGTGATGTATTTATGAAAAACAGTATTTAAAATTAATGTCCTCATTCTGTTTCTTCTGAATGCTACTGTACAAACTGAGACCTCCAGGGTACCATTTGCATATGTCACTCTCTTGTGTTTAGAGTGCTGCAGTCTTGCTGTTGTCATCTCTTTAAACTTTTTTTTTTTAGTTTGAAAACCGATTTAAAATATGTAATTGAAAATAGCTTTCTCTGACAGGTTTTTATCTTGCTGAAGTGAACTCAAATAGATTTTGGATGAGACTGTAGACAGGCTTTTTTTTTAGCCATCCTTAAAATAGCTTCCTCTGTGTTATGGGCTCTCTCCAAAAGCTCAAAGGAGCAGCTTCATGTTTGTCTTGACTGTTCCTTGCTTTGATTAGGTTGTGATAGTAATGAAATGTAATTTACCACGATTTCTCCAGGAGATTGCTGTAGACACCCAAGCAAAACATAAACTATATAGATGCTAATAAGGAATTAATGAAGAATTTATGGAAAACTTTGATTTAAACAAGTTCTCCTTCTTATAGTAGGAGTAATTTTAGGGAATACTTCAAAAGCCTAAAACTATTTCTTGTCAGTTTTTCAAACTTTGAATTCATTTCACCTTTCTGTTCCATCAGCAGTCTACTCTGACTGTTTTACTATGTTTCTATTAAAGTTTCAAACATCTAGAATAATGTAATTTGTAGATGGTGATGTTTTCACATTTTGATGCTCTCTATTCTGTTTAACCTTCTTTGTGCACAAAGTTGAAATCTTTGAATGCTCTGAAATAGAAGAATATGCTTGCTTTTTGTTCTTGATACCTTTGTTTTGTTTTTCTGTTGGCCACAGAGGGTCACAGATTGTCTGGTAAGTATTTAGATTAAAACAATTTTAGTTCAGGAACTTTTGACTTGTGTCTATGTGCCTGTGGATGCTCAGCTGTGTGTCCTGGTGCCGCACTGGGGTTAGCAGCCTGCAGGAAGTGGACATTCTGAACCTGTTTCACACACAGAGGATGGTGGATCTGCATATGATATCCACTAATCTAAGAGTTAGAATCATTATTTTGTCTTCGAAAATCTAGTAAGTGAATTTCTCATAGAATTGCTGCTTTTTATGCACTGACTTCCTGAAGATTTTTTTTCTTTTGTGTGTTCTGTCCTTTCACTACAACTGTGCAAAATTAGTTACCGCAGCTCACTGTATAGTGTGCTTTTGCAAGAAAACTGAATTAATTATAAAACAAGATAAATTATGAAGCATTTAATGAACAGGGATTCATAGGCTAAAATAAGTAGGGAAACAAAATAGGTTTGAAAAATGGATTTGAATTGGTTCAGAATGTTCATGATTTATTTATTTTAATATAAGCTACAAAAGCTGTGATATGTTACCAGTTTTTCTTTTCTATTACAGAACAATTTCATTTCTTTTGACTTTGTTTTTTTTAGGCAGCTCAAATACACTGGGTTCTCTGTGCTTCCCTTTCAGGCCCTTTCCCACATGCAAGTGTTTATTTCTAATTTAACCTCTCCCAGTGAGGAAAGGCTGTAGGGGTAGCTCAGGTGGGTGGTAAAGCATCACCAGAACATCCAAGCAGAGCAGGTACCCAGGGCTCTGCTCAGGGAGGGTGGGATTTTTTTTCACTCCTGTGCTTGCAAAGCAACGGCAATACTGATTTGGGGTGAGGTTTGCATTCTTGAATGCCTAGACATTTTCTTGTCTCCCCCAAAGGACCTGATTCATACAGCTCCTGTCACCGTTCTGCACACATTCCAATCAGGTTGGAAAAGACCTCTGAGGTCGTCCCAAACACCATCTTGGCAACTGGACAGGGCACTGAGTCCCACATCCAGGTTTTTCTTCAACAGTTTTCTTTTTCTTCATTTTGTTTTCTTAATTTTGTGGGGAAGAGAGTATATAGACGATCTCGAGTCTGATGCTTGGGAGTGTGCTGGGATTGCCAAAGAGGCTCTGTGAAAAGGGGCACTTGCTGTGTCCTGCCAGAACTGCTTGGCTGGTTGGGCTTCCCTGGCACTGCGTTCCCTGAGCTTTTCCAAAGGGCAGTGTGCAGGCTGGAAAGGGAAAATTCTCATTCTTCCTGTTAGCACATGGCTCTTGTGGAGATCTTGCCATCCAGAATACTGAATATAGCCCTAGTGATCTGTAGAGGAGGGCAGGATGTTACTCTGAAATTAGAAGCTGAAAATGGTTCACCCCAATAATTTTTAGTAGGTAGCTCATTTCAGCTCTCAGTAAAGCTGACTTTTCAGTGCAGATAGGGAAGCAGTCAATACGTGGGACAGTGAGGATGAAAGATGGGGATTTGACAGCGCTGTATTGCTCTGGAATACAGGTAACTTGAGGGCTTTGTCTGTTGAATAGCTTGTTTAAGCTTCAGTAGCATGTGGGAACAAGCCAACCCTTCTTCTGAGTGACATCAGCTGGGCGCAAACAAGGTTGGGGTAGGTGAAACACTGATGGTGTTGAACATCTTCACCATTTTAGAAGGCAGGGAGGGCAGTAATAATTGAATATGGTCTACTTTTGTCCCTCTTCTGTTCTCCTGTGTATCTTCTGGAATTTTCTCTTTGTAACGTACATAAGTTCTAAGAGAAGAGTTCATAGAAAACTCTTAACATTTAATAGTTGTCTTCAATAATTAATTCTACATTTATCTAGCATTTGCTGTAGTTGAGTATCTACAAGGCACTGGAGATACAGGTGGAGGTCTGGTTTGTGTAGACAGGTACTGAAGAAAAAATTCTCTGAGACTGTAGAGATAACTTTTTTGTTTCAATTGCAATTCGATAAATTGTCCTTTTGTATAACAAAGACAAAGAAATAACTTACCACCATAATTTTAACAATATTACAATTATGAAACCGATTCTGATCTTGATTTTGGTTTTCTTTTTTCTTATTATTTTAGGTTCAATTTATGAGCCACTTAAATGTATTAACCTTCCAAAGCCAGAGGGGGAATCTCTGTGGGATAAATTAAATCATTACTATAGAATTGGTAAGTTAATATGCTTGAACTAACCCGGATGTGAGTTAGAATTGATATTTGCATGCTAAATATCAGTGCTGCATTATTCCTACTTAAGGATAGTTTCCTAAACTTCTGCTGGAAGTTTGGAAGGTGCAAAGAGGAGGGCTGAGTTACATTTCTTGCTGAAAATCAAAATGTCTGTTGAAAATCCAGTTCAGCTATAAGATTGGATTTAGAATTATTTTGGATGAAGGGGTAGCTTAGGATTGTAGCATTGACCAGATACAGCTGAGGAAAAACTTAAATGAGCAAAAGCTTTCTTGTAGTACTTGGAACAGTCTGGCAGGTGATCAGCTGCAAGTTCTTTTTTGTTATTAATGGTGCCATAATGTATTTTTGTGCCAAAATTTTGTTAGCTAATTTCAAGTCAACTGTAGTGTTTTTCATATGATGTTATTTTAAGCCAAAACCATTAAAGAAGCAACATTTTGTTTTGATTGTTTTGAGTTTTAGGAGGTTTGTGTTATAATGAAGTCCTTCCCTGTTCTAAAATCAGGGCTGTTTAATGGCTGTGCAATTGACAGTTTAAAATTTAAGTTTTACTCGGGCAAGGATACAGAATAGTGAACAATTTCCCCATCATTCTAAAAATGTGGGATGGGACTCCCTTCATTCAAATGGCTTTTTGAAGTGAAATCTCTACCTAGTCTATCCATAGATGTGTTGCTTTTTGTAGGTGCATTGCTTTTAGCTTTCTTACAGAGGAGATGACTGTTCAATTGGCTTTTTTAACACTTGGCAGCAACAAATCTGTGGTGATACTTGCTGTTTATCTCAGGCAATTATGCTGTTGCCACAGTAAAAATCTACTATTGAATTTATACTTAATTTCTAATAATCTATATTGATTTTTCAGGTAATATTTTATCAAAATTTTTGTTATAGGGTATCAGGACACTGAATATAATACAAGAAGCTGTAAAACCTTGTAATTTTCATTTAGAATACTTATTTTCTAAGTATTCTACATAGACAATAAAGAGGCCTTCTTAAAATTGATGCTTGATAACAATCTGTGGAAAAAAACTGATTTCCTGTCTTATGCCCAAGAGATTATTGTTAGAAGGGTCATGTTCGAGGGCATTAAGCCCAGTTTCAATCTTGTAACATCCTAGTTATTATATAACCTTAGGGAAAACAATTTCCAAAATGCAAAATATTGAAGTACAAAAAGAATTAAAGTAATATCTGGTATTTTTTTCTAACTCAGTTTTGGCAAACTGAAAATTCCTGTCCTAGTCTATGTTCATATCAAGAAACTGAGTTAAATAGTTGTAGTTGTCCTTTCTCCTTACTTACTCTCCTCTACCTATATAAATATTGATACAAGCATCTGGCCTGAATTAAATATGTATTTTTTATGAATGTAGAGTTTTGGAGAGTTTAAGCATTTTACTGATTGGGGGAGCAGTTGACATACTGTAGTCACTTTTTTCTTCTGTTTTCATAGAAAGGAAATTACTGGGTTGCTTTCTAGAAATTCTGTATGAAGTGGGTTGTGCTAGAAGAGAGTCATAGAAATAGTTTTGAATACTGCTGAGTTTTTGTGTAAAAAGGTCTAATTTGTCTGAAAAAACAACCTAACAAATTTTGTGTGTTTCTCCTTACCTTTCTTTGCCTTATTTTATCTTGTGCTTGCTCTAATATGTTGTTTACACCTTGATCTGTTCCTGAAAATCTATTTAGAAACTGGAAGAAATGTTGTTAATATTAATGTTGTTAACAACCTTTTTATTTTTCCTTCTTCCAGTTAAATCAACACTGCTGGTCCATCAAAGCCCAACGACAGGTCTGTTCCCTACCAAGACTTTTGGGAATGACCAAAAGGCAAAAGTCCATGATAGCCTTTACTGTGCTGCCTGTGCCTGGGCATTGGCCCTTGCTTACAGGTGAATAACTTTTACACTCATGTTTCGGCCAGGTTACATTCCCTCTCTTATTCAGTTCCCTGGGAAAGTTTTAAAATATGAAGCTTTATCAAAAATAGATTTGTAAACCCACAGAGAATGGTGCATTTCCAAATCTCAGTAAAAATATTTATGAAGGTGCTAGGTTAAGAATGTCACTCTACTTTTGGTAAGTAAACATGTTTTCATATAATGTAATTGGTACCAGTATTTGTTACAGTGGAATTAATGCATGCTACTAAAAATAGAGGTTCTTCTGGAAAATTGTACTCAGGGGATACTTTTAAATCTAGTAGGAGAGTTCAGGGCATTGACAGGCTTATTGCTGGTACTAATAATCATTTACTTGCAAGTGACTGGATGTTATAGTATCAGGAAGGATTTTTTTTAATTCTTAATTTTTAAAAGAGCAATGCTTGTGTAAGTTTCCAGACAAAAACCTTTTTATTATTCTTATTACTTTTTATGAGAAAGGATGACTAGGGCTGTAAATATGTAGATACGAGTGAGGGCACCACCATGCAACAGCGTTAGTTAAATACTTAATATTCCAAAGCATTAATGTCTCCTTTTTTCTTCCCCCACTAATGCATTTGCAATTTGTTTTATGAGTTATCTCTCTCACCCAGGCGCATTGATGATGACAAGGGAAGGACCCATGAGCTGGAGCATTCTGCCATAAAGTGCATGAGAGGAATTCTCTACTGCTACATGCGCCAGGCCGATAAGGTAAAATTGCGTCGCGGACACAGCACCCGCCTTGTTCCAAGGGATTAATTAAACTGGGGAAACAAATCCTAAATACAGATCAAATTCACAGTGTTAGGGTGCCCCAGCTCAGAACAGCTGCTTCATTGTTGTTGAAGCATCGTTGTAGGGAGTAGAAGATGTGAGCATTTTGGGAAGGAAATTGCAGGATACACTTGAAACTTGTTTGTGTTCATTTTGCAGTTATTTGTCCCATTTAAATATTACACCATTAGTACTTGTGGGAGTTTTATGTCTTTTTATAGTGATTAAATAGAAAAATGTAGAACTACTTTTGGTAAGGCTGGAGAGTTTTCTTTGCACTGTTATCTTGGTTATTTTGTCTGCAGTTGTTCTCCTTACCTAGGTGATCATTTTGGTTTTTTGCTTGGTTTCTTTAGCAGACATTTTCCAGCAGTATTTTAATTAATGACATAACTTCAGAAGGGCACACTTTTCCAAAATGAGTAAGGAAGCAGAGTAGTCTGCTTATGTTGCAACACAGTTGATTTATTCAGCCCTTAATTCTCTTGTGAATATACTCTGAATATTCAGGCGTTCATATTAAAATTTTGTGTGGTGGATAAATTTTGCATAGTGATTAGCAGCAGATCTAGAAGTAGTTAAATACGTGTATTCATGTGGTTATTTGAAGTTTCAGTTCACTGATTTTTAACTCTATTATTAGAAATAGTTTTCATGTAAACCCATGGCTTCCCTCCCAGCTGAGCACACAAACTGAAATGGGAAGTACATAGGTATGTGGTATCAGTAACAATAATAATAAGCAAGTATTGTATTACCACTTGTACCTATGCTGACATACATTTTCTGGGGAGTTGGATTGTTTCTTGAGAATCTCATATCTTTAAATAATCTTGACCTAAATTGATCTTGTTATATTTGAGCTGTTGTTTTTCTCTTTGATGTTCAATTGTTTGTTTTGGGATGAGGAGTGCCAGATATGAATAATGAACATGAAATTAACAGAGGTTTCCCACTGCTGACACACTGCTTAGCTGGTTTCGCCTTGTTTACTACAGATGCTTTTCTCTTCCTACAGTGTAGTAATAAACATTTTCTGGTAGCTAGCAGGCAGAAATCAAGCTGGACTTTATTTTGAGAGACTGTGTGTGGCCTCATGTAAAAGGAAGATATTTTTTAATAATATGAATTATATCTGCTCAAGACATGACCTGAGCAAATGCTTCTGCTTTTAGTAAAAATGCAGATGTTGCATTCTATTGCTAATGAACATATGAGTCATGACTTGAAGTATATTTAATGTATTTATGGAGTAGACTCCACAATATAGTACTTGTTTGCTTGTTCTGAGGCACATGCTGTGTTTTGTTGGTAGTAAAGAAAATCTTATGAAGGTAGCGTCAGTGTTGAAAATACTATGAAATGTGGATCAGATAGCTGCAATGATGGTTAGAAAATTTCAAAAGTTGTTGGAGAGCAAAGCATGACTTGAAGAGTTATGGCGTTATCTTGGTTTCATTTAATTGCCCGCTATAAAGTAATTGTTCTGAAAAGATACAGTTGATTATAAGGTTTACATAGTGGTCAAATAAAGACATTTTTTTAGTTTGGTAATAATAACTGTAGTAATAATAATTTAAATAAGGTATATGGTGAATTTGTGGTTGCCAAACATACTGAAATTATTGCCTTTGCTTTTATATTTTGCCTTTCATTCACCTTCAGGTTCAGAAATTTAAACAAGACCCCAAACCATCTGCATGTCTGCATTCTGTGTTCAATGCATACACTGGAGATGAGGTCTTCTCTCATGAGGAGTATGGTCACCTTCAGGTATCACATCTATGTTGATGTAAATCCAAGTTTGGCTGATTTTTTTAATAGTATTGTCTTCATTCTTCCATAATGCAGCTGTCTCAGTTTGGTTAGATTTGTGTTAGATGTGCTGTATGTGGTAAAACTGAGTTAGTTGCCTTTTGCATCTTCTGCTGAAAAAGGCAGAGTGTTTTAAAACATAACTGAATGGTATGTTTTGGTCAGAAGGTACTGAAATAACTGTGAGATTGTAGAGGTAGATGGTTGGTTGTTTACAAAGTTGCTTCTTTTTGAAACTAACAGATGGCTGTCAATAAATAATCCTGGCAAAAAAATGATGTAGTCAGGAAAGTGAAAGATTTAGTGTAATCTTATGGTGAATATTCCCAGTTTAATTTTCCATAATTTTGAGCAATTTTCATTCATTTAATGTATGCTGACAACAGTTAGGAATTGTTCACTGCTTTGCATAGTGGTTCCTAGTCAGACTAATTGCATAACTCATTCTTTTATTGTCTCTCATTTTCCAGAGTTTTAATCTTCACTCTTTTTATTTCCTGTTCTCTTTACTTTCAGACCCACCTTTGCTTTCATGATCTTGTTATTTTGTATTCTATAAGTCTGCATACACCTTTTAGCTCAGAAATTGCTACTGAAATTATTCAGAACTGACACAGTGGGTTGATGATTATTTCATTTCATGGTGACAGTATTACTTAAATAGTTTGTACAGTAAATGTGTTGGATTCAGAAAACGTATGTTCTGGGAAAAATGCTTTATGGAGTTATCCTCAGTTAGTATTTTGGACTATGTGAAATTTCCTGAGAAGGCACATGTTTTATGTGTAAGAGGAGACAATTTGGGGACCTGGGGAGCACTGTGTGACAGTTTAAAGTCTGTTTTTTGTGGCAGCTCAACCCTTCCCATAAATGTGAATGCACATTCCCATCTGTCATCTGCATACCTCAAAAATTAGAGGATTTTCAGTTCTGTGGACACAAAGTACAGAGTAACTGAGAGGGCTCAGCTGGGAAACATTGAATATATTATGTAGCCCTTATTGCTGTACTTGGTGCTTTTCAGTTTGTATTAAGAGACTGGAGTCAGCTGTCTTTAAATATTTATGGATTTTTAGAATTTGGGCCTAATTTTTGATCTGCTATGTTTCAGATAAGAATCCACTTTTTTTGTTCTAGATGGTTTCTTGAAATTTCATGTAATGGGATTGTGGTCTTATACCTCATACTGTGATAACCTTAGTTTCTCTATTGAAGTTATACAAATTCTCAAGTATAGGAAGGTTCTGTAATAAAAACCAAACCAGCAGTTTCCTTTGATTCCTCCATGAGTTGACATTATGATGCTCATCTGTATAGCTGCTGAAGGTAATTACTGTTAACAATAAATGCTGTGTATGAGTGCTAAGAAATAGTGTTTTCCACGTATCTTATCATATCTGAATGTTGTAATTCTTCTCCTGTCAGCTGATAATGCCAAAATTCCCACCAGGGCTGAAGTGATTTTCTCTCTAGGTGTGCTGTGCACTATTCAATCCACTGCTTGCCTTTCTGCTAACCTACTTGCTAGTGAGTTGTCATATATGTAAACATGAAAACAGCTTGTGACCAAAATGATTACCTGTGGGTCGAAGCAGTGTGCCGAAGGGAGAACGTTTTCCTACCACAGTTTGATATTAAAAAATCATAAAACATCAGAAGTTCTAGAGAACAATGCTTGTTTGTGCCACCTTTTCCTATTGATTGTTTCCACATCATTAGATCTGGGATTTTTTTTCAAGAAGCAGAAGTGTGTTGTAGTGGGACCATCTTTGTTAGTGAATTACACCACATTCATTTTGTTTACGTGACTCCAATAAACATAAAGTTAATTATAGTTTCCTTTCTGTGTTTAATTACTCCAGATCAATGCTGTGTCATTATTTCTCCTGTATTTGGTTGAGATGATCTCTTCGGGGCTGCAGATTATCTACAACACAGATGAGGTAAAAATTGATTTCCTGTCCTGAAACATGCTTCAAATTGTTAGTGGTTTTTTTCTGGTTTTTATTTCATTACCAACTGTAAAGTAATTGCTCTGAAAATATGCTGCAGGTATTCTATCCTTTGAGTGGAACTCAGAAAAAGTAATGGAGTGAATGGATGGTGAAATAATGGATACAAAGCTGTTAGATGTGCGAACAGCAAATGTAACATGACATTGAAAGTTTTATAGTTCTCTGCAATTTCTGATAGCTGCAATGTCAAGAATTAAAAGGTCTGTTAGGACAATTAACTTTTACTTACGTTGCTCTCACTTTTCCCTTTATTTCAAACTCTCAGTCAGTGCATCCTGTCCAATGAAAATTCAATAAAATAAATAATGGGGTTAATTTTCAGGGAAGCTGCAGGGCTTTCTTCAAACACGTATGAACATATGGGTGTTAAGAAGTTTTACTGTATCTCTAATTAAAAATAAAAGAATTTTATATCATAATAAGAGATGTTTGTAGAGAGTGTTAACTCTTCTGTAAATAAGATAATAATAGCCTTGGCTTGAGTACAGGTCATGTCAGGATAACCTGCTGGCCTGCTCTAAAATGAGGTTATGTTTTGAAACTGGAATGGATGTGTACAGATGGGTGTATAACAGATGTATATACTTTTTAAATTATTTTTTTCTCCAATTTTCTTAATCTGGATTTGTTTAGATTCACTCTGTTCTGTTTGATAGTTGCTGCTGTATTGCCTTAAAAAGCTTAAATGTGCTTGCAGTACTACTATTAAAAGAGAGATTTTTCCAGTAATAGTGAATTTGCATTACTTTCCTAAAGCATATATCTTCAGTAATCTATTTTTTTAGATAATTAGAGAACTAGATTTTGCAACATGTCTTCTTTCTTTCTTAGACCATATGATAGGCCTATATTATTTCCTCTGAACTGCCTTTAGATCTGTGAGAAGGCAAATGTATATAATTAGGTATTTAATTAGCTTGATATATAATTTATGTTATCCTCCAGATGTTTGCATTTAATTACAGATTCTGCAGAAAAAGTGCATGTTTATAGACTCTCCAGTCAGTGGATATTCTCCTTTTCCTTGCCAGGATGTCATTTTCCTAGCCACTGTCCCCTCTAAATCTCTGCACTGTGGAGATGCATACTCCGATTTTTTTACCATAGAATCTGTTAACACCATGTACTGATCAAATGTCTGAGGTTTCTCATGTCTAGAGGATGTGGCAGTGGCTATGTGGTTGTGGCCGTGGCTTGGATGCGGCAGTGGCATGGATGTGGCTGTGGGGATCTGGCAGTGACATGGTTGTGGCGGTGTGGATGTGGCCATGGGGATGTAGCTGTGGGGAGGTGGCAATGTCAATGTGGCACTCTGCTGCCCAAACCTGCAGTTGGATGTCCTTCCCCAGCACCCCAGGGCAGGCTGGGTTCAGGCCCTTCCTCTCAGGAGAGCGGTGCAGGGTACTGGGTGCAAGGTGCTGGCAGATGAGCACTGTTTGCCAAACTGGCTGTGGGAATGTTTGTGCACAGAGCCCTTGGCTTTAGAGGCAGTGCTGCCTCTCCATGGCAGGTGTGGCAGCTGTCAGTGAGTTACCCTGTGCTTTCATCTGTTAGCAGTGGAAAAATTAATTTAATTGCATTCTTTGCATCCCTAGCAAAGACAACAGTGTATGACTGTGAATGTAGGAATGAGAGCACATTACCCAGCACCGTATTTGCAGGCATCCATGCTGGGTGTGCACTCTTTATTACACTCCCATCTCCACATGCTCAACTTTGGATAAATAAGCTTAACATAAAACCCATTATTTCTGTAAGTGCCATGGCATTAATTTAGTTATAGCATTTACATACCTGTGATATGAATAATTCATTTTCTGAAGATTTTGGTTTACAACAAGCTATTTGATGGCTTTTTTAATGTAAATCTGCTGTTTGGAAACTGTAGTTAGTGTCATAAAATGTCTGTAATTGACCATTTTTTTTCCTGTGTTCCAAACATCATCACTGGTATAAAGTAATCCATAAGTTTCACGTTTCTATGTGGGGCTATTTGCTTCTTCATATAAATTTCAGTTATTGATAGGCATGGGAAAAGCCACACTGTTAATATTTGGGTGTTCTGGCTTAATTCAGAGAAATTTCATTTTAATACAACCAAATGCTAAATTGCAGGGATGAATATACTGGGCATAGCTGAAGAGTGAGATGGGGTTTTCTTGGAAGTAGTAACTGTGAAAAGATCTAGTGTGCAGATAATTTTACACCTCATAGTGACTTTTTAGCAGAGACATTAAATAAAGTGAGACAAGTGTATCTAGAATTATAATATTGGTGGTGGACTGGTGTTGGCTTCCAGAGTAAATATAAAAATATAAACAGTAAATCTGAAATAGTAAATTTTTAAAATTTAAAGTAAAATGGAGGAAAAAGACCAAAAAAAAGGTGTACAGGCAAATACTTTACAGTAAAAGATTGGAGTTTTGTTACATAGCTCATTGAAAAAAAACCAACCACTTGATGGTAGCAAATGAATCCTTCTCTGTAGTTCCTCAGTATGGTTGTGTTTATGGCCATTGAAGAATTTTCTTTACCACAGTCCCCTAGAATAATTTGAATGGGAGGGGATTAAATCCCTGCTTTGGAGATGAACCAGTGTAAATCTTGTGCTTGTGGTTACATTTTTCTCTAAGTTCCAATCTGTGGACTCTTTAAAGTGAACTGTAAAACTTATGCTCAATTTCATTTTTCTACAGTCAAGCAACTCCAAATGTCTCTCAACAGTGTAAATCAGGAAAAATTATCTGTTTAAATAAGTTCCCAGATATAGTTGAATACATCTTAGATACCTTAAAATACCTTTCACTGCTTTGGTATTCAGTTGGAATTCATTGGTCCAAGAAGAGATTTTAATTATAATAAATTGGTTTAGAGTCTTATTTGTGTTTGTAAAGGAGTGTGTTTGAATCTGCATAAATATATATTATCTGGAGCTTATTTAATAAAACTTTGGCATATCCATTCTTTTAAAATGAATTAAGAAAAAGCACCAAGATTTCTGTGTTCTAATTTTGTTTTGGTTTTTGATGTTGTTAGGATAAATTTTTTTGAAAAGATCAAAGTGTCATCTTTTTGGAGCTCTTCAAATATGTGTCTTGAATATGAAATCATTTTTATCCCTGCCTTTGTTGTAACTTCTGCGTAATTTCACATTGGCACCTCAGTTGGGACAGCTCTTAACATATTGTGATTATGAGCTGGTTTTAAAGAGAATGTTTGAACTTAGGAACATCATTCTTTGAGTTCAGACAGGAAAGGATGGAAAGAGCAATTACGAAAAATAGCAAGTCTGTCTTTTGGAAAAAACTGAAAAGGTGTGCTTTCATTTTCCTTCAGTCATTTGTCTTTCCCATAGGTGTCCTTTATCCAGAATCTTGTGTTTTGTGTGGAGAGAGCCTATCGTGTACCAGATTTTGGTGTCTGGGAAAGAGGCAGCAAATACAACAATGGCTGTCCAGAGCTGCACTCAAGGTAGGTGAGCAAATGTAGCTCTTTTAGCCAAAGCAAGGAAATGAATGAAGAGAATTCATAAGGAGGTGAGCTAAAAATAATAATGCATGAAAATACTGCTTGAACTAAACTAAGGGTCTCTAAAGACTGAGTGATGTATTTTGGGAAAATGTGAAGATAATTTCATCATGATATGCATGCTGAAATAACCACATGGATGCTTAGCTGTTTGAGTATTCAAATTCCAATAATTATGTGCAGCTGCATGTATATAATTCTGAAACTTGTGCTCAGAACAGCACAGGGTCTTGAGTCTTGTATAGTGGGATTGGAATCGTATTCAAAAAACTGGTTAGGAATATCCTGCTTTAGAAAGGTGTAGAATCGTGAGTTTAGATGTTCTCATCTGCACTATGGTGGGAAGGAGATGCTGTACGCTGGAGAGCAGCCTAGTGCCAAGTTCTTTTCCAGGTGCTTCAGATGCTGCAAGTTCTGAGCCCTGTCAGGGACAGGGAGCAATGCTGTAGCATTTTAATGCTGGAGTTGTCCTGCTCACCTCAGTGGAATAACTTATGTGCTCTCTGACTTGAAGGATCAAATCTGTAATCTGACTACTTGATTTTTCTAGTGTTACTATTGTTCAGTTTTTGACTTCTGAGGTCTTATTAATCATAAAAATGGCTATAGCTTGGATATCTTTGGATTTTGAAAACATTATTGATCATCCTTATTATCAAGGGCTTGCAAAGGATACATGTTTCTTCCAGTCTTCAATATTGCTAAAGAAATCTGTATTGTCATTTGAGAATTAATTCTTTTTCTTAGCCCACATGCAGGCATGAATATTTTAACATATAGATACAGTTACATATCCTTGCAGCAAACCTCTTAATGTAGGGGGTTTTTTCAGGGCTTTTATAGAACCTTTTTATTGACATGAGAACTAGAAAAAAAAAAAACTACCCAAGTTGTTGTTATATAATCTGCTTTATGACTTTGCTGATTTTCTTTTCTCCTACCGTGTCTGTAAAATTGTCAAATGCCAGACTACATGAGCTACATGACTACATAGAGAAATAAATGCTTCTTTCCACATCTCACCTTGTAGAAATGTGCAAAAGGAGCTCTGAAACTCCTGTGTCTCCCGTTTGCAGCATTCTGGATATTCAGTATGTGAATTTTCTTCAGGGAAAACTGAGCATCTTTTAAACAGATGGAAATGGGCATGTTGTTTTGTCTTAATCTAGACTGACATTTATAGGTTGGTTTTTCTAAGGGTAGAGTTTTGTGAGATGGACTGGGCCAATCTAACAGATCATTGAGCTAGCATAAGGAGAAGCACAGAGCTTGGTCCTGATTTAAGAAGTAGACTTTGGTCATCAGAAACAAGTATTGCCCCTATTTATCATTCTTTCTGTACATGTGGATATTCTGCTTCACTGTGGAAAGCTGGTAGGCAATTTCCCTGGTTCTCATAAATCAGGAAAAATGGAAGGGCAACATGCATCAAAAGACATTTTTAGATACTATTGAGGAAAGCCCTGGGTACACTGAAATATTCTTTATATTTTATGTTCCGATTGTATCTACCAAAGAGAGCTATAAAACCCCTTTTGCTTTAAATTGATGAAGCAATTATGAATATCAGGTCTACTCACAAATGATGTATGTGGGTCTTCTGTGATTATGGACCCCAGGGGGGTCAGAGTTAAGGATAGTGCACTCCTGACCCTTAAAGCCTGTGATGGAAGTCTCTCTACAGGTTGTGTTTGCTTTCAGAATGGGTAGGTAGTTCTTGTGTTTTATTGAAAGAGGCTTTCTGTTCAAAGAAGATATTATACCGTTGGAAGTCTGTGAATAATAGCTGCACATTATGGCCCATGTTAAAAGATGCAGATATTTTAAGCCTTCACAGTCTCTGTATTCTCTCTTTAGTGCAGCTCCAAACACTTCTGATAAATGATAAATAGCAGAACACTCTGTGGAGCACGTCTTCACTGATGTATGCAAATTGATGTCTTTTATTGGTTCAAAGGCAAGATTTGTAACAGCTTTTATTGTAGTGTGATCCCTTCCCATACGGCTGAACTTCACAAAAATTAATTTGTCCTGTAGCCCTTTGATCAAGCTGCTCTGCAGGCATCTGTGAGTAGCTGTGCAAAGTGCCTCTGACACCTCCCATATGCACTGTGAGAATTAGGAAATTGCCAAAGTGCACCATCCTCATATTCCAAATCTGGGACTGCAGAGCCTTGTTCTCGCTCTTCTCTGGAGTGTATAGCACATTGCTATAGTGCTGCCCTTCCTTGTCTTTTTTGGGTTATGTAGTTACAGAATTATTAGTGATTTAGAAATTTTTTTCTTGTTTGCTTATTTTTCACATCCTCTGTGGTACTTGATGTTCCAGTTGAAATGCACAGCATTCGGATAGAGGCAAGAAATTGAACAGGAGGAGGATTAAGGGTGGATATACTTGAAGGTGTATTTTGATTTACATTTGCTAAAAATATGCAAATTTTTGTGTTTGCCCTTAGGTATTTTACTGAGGAGTTGATTCCAACAATTAAAAAGTAGTGAGAATTATTAATGTTGTTTAAGTGTGTTTACTAAATCTCTTTTAGCAAGCTGGAAGTGGTTTCTCTAGGTTAGTGTCATCTGTCCCCTGCCCTAAATATGGCTCAAGGTCAAATGTTACCCAGTGGCATTATGATTGCAAGGCTGCTCTTGATAATCCTTGACACATTAAAATAATTGGCAGCTCCAGTAAGGTCTAAGGATTGCATCTGGTGAGGTTCAGTGGGGGCATTAAGAAGAAATCTTTTCATTTAAAGCACAGAGATGGAAAGAGCAGGATGCTCAAAACATCAATTTCCATCCTTGGAGGTTTGTGAGACTTGTCTGGTGTAGGCTGTGGTTTACTTAAATTGGCCTTGGTTATGATATCAGGCTTTAAGTGAAGTTTTCTGTTGGGCTAGATGAGTTCCATATGTCCTTTCTGGCCAATGACTTCATGATCCTGTGAAATTTTTAGAAGAGTATTTTAAGAGGGTTTGGGTGAGGTTTTGTTTTGGGCCTATCTCCAAGTAAGCACCTTTTTCTCCAGGTAGAGTCCCACAGGTCAGTACAGTCTGTTAATGAGCGGAGGAAGGAACACATTTATTAAAATAGACTTTGCCATTAGTTCATTCTGTTAAGACACTCCATTTCTTTTGTTGCTAAATTGTAGACTATGAGGAATGTATTTTCTATACAAAGACATGAGCATAAGGTTTATTAGAGAACCTCTTTAGCAATTTGCCCAACAGGAAGGCATTAATCAGTAGGAATGAAATGAGTGTGAAGTGTGATCACAGTTCTGAAGTGTGCTGTGCTGTGTGATTGTTCGCTCTTGTAAAGGCACAAGCCTTGATACAAAGGTCCTTCACAGACTTCTTTTTCCTTTTAAAGGACTTCCTCCTGTCATTTACCCGTAAAACTTTTGATCATCTAAGTAGTACTTGTGTGTGTGCTGAAGAGAGTGATTGACAATGTTGGGATGTTTATATGGTCACTGGTCAAGTAATTATGAGAGTAGTGAAGTCTCCAGGAGCTTTCAATAACTAGAGGTAGAAAAATGCTGATAAATTACAGTAAATTACTGAATTAGTCTTATTGTAGAATAATGACTGAGTTTGCAAAATAGAGATGATTTCAAGGAAGCAATACATGTTTGCCTTGAATTTCATTCAAGCAGTATCATCATATTGTGTAGTTTTATGTTTTATGTTGAGCAGTTTTATGTTATCTGAATACCAATTGAACATTTATTACTTCTCTACCTTTTATCAGTAACTTTTTTCTCACTCTGAAAATATATAATGTTGATGTTGGGACAATTACTTGAAAGGAAAATATGAGATTTTAACATGTGTTACACCCTCCAGTGTGCAGGATTTCTCTGATTTTTACCTTCTGTGTATGCAGTTTGATAATACTGAATTCCTCTGAAAAGTTCTGTTCTGATTCATCATGCCAATTTATTTGATCAATGGCTAGGTGATAATTAGAATAGAGCAATTTTTAGAACAATTACCTTTTTTTAAAGGTATTTGAAACAAAGCCAGAAAAATAATTACATTCTCAGCTCTTCTGAGTTCAGTTTATTTCTTCATCTCATTCTCCAGCTCTAAAAGCTTTCAGCATCAGAAGACACCAAACAGAGGCAGCTGCTCAGAGCAGGCTGCAGTTAAGCTGGTCAGCCTTCTCCTGTTGAACAATTAGAACTGAAACCCAGGAGTATTATTTCTGGCAGTGTTTCAGAAAGGAACATGGGGGTTTATAAATGATAAAGTGTAAAATCGGTCTGAAGTATTTCTAATATTAGAACCAAGACAGGTAAAATAATACTTAAAAAACCAAATTCTGTAACTGCATTGAATTGTTTTTGTTATTTTCAATATTTTCTGTGTAATCATAATTAGACCCCATATTTAAAATATGGATTTGTTAGTAATCATTTGAAATACTGTATTTTACATTAATTGATAGTAAAAATCAGTTTATTTAGAGTAAGGTAAAATGTTTGCTTCCATCCCAGAGTACTGCATGGAGTATAGAAAAATAAAGATTGAAGTACAGTCTCTGTTTGTAGATTTCTGCCAATTTAATTGATGTAAATTTTTTGATGGGAGGCTGGATGATGAAGTTGTTTGTCAATACAGTCACTACTCCTCTTACGTAGAAGTGGGGAGTTGTTAGTGCTTATTATCTGAATATTTATTATAACTCAGTGTTTCATTGATTAGTTTTATAAACAAAATAAACTAAGCTTTGTTTCACCGGATGCTCTGGGTCTGTTTTACCAGATTGGCTAAGAGGATGGAAAAGGTGTTTATTTAATGAGCTGGACCTGTGGGGTGTTTCCAGGCCCTGCACTTGTCCGTCCCCACTGAGGGAGCACAGCAAAGGCCTGTCCCTACCTGTGTCTTTGTATTTGACAGAACTGTCAGAAACCTGGGGCTGTTACACTTTCTTTGTGACCTCTGGCACTGTTGGGAAATAGCTCATGTAACATTTTACTTTTAGATGCCCTGTGACCGTAATGTCTGGAATTTTGGAGTCAACATGCAAAAAATGTGGTGTTTCATGTATATGTTAATGCTGTAGTTCCTTACCTCAGCTGAATAAGTAAAGTTGGTCTACCTATAATTATGTATTCTTTAAAACTGAGAAAAGGAGAGAAGGAAAAATGGAGAGAAAAAAAATGCTTCTTCACTTTTTTTTTAAATATTCACAAGGAAAATAGAAAACGACACTTTTTAATATGAAAAAACTTTGTAAAAATGTATATTTTTATTTATGCTGTAGAATTTACATAATGGTTAATAAATTATTTTAAAATAGAATTTGACTTTTAAATGATATAATTATTAGTGATTTTAATCCATAGCATCTTAAAATATGAGTGCTAACTTGAAGTCTTGTTGATGGAATTTCTGGGTCCTGTTTTCTTTGTGATGAAGCAAAAAAAATGTGTCACTATATGGTTGACATCAGAAAATCCTTCTGTTGTGAATTCAGATTGATGAGTTCTTTTATTATATTGAAAGCTAGAAATCAGTCTTTTAAAGTTTAATGCTAGAGAGCTGGTTTGAAAACTTGTGCTGAAACAAGTCCTTTGTCTCTGTGCTGTTAGTGAGACCTTGAAATGCATAATGCCAATGTCTGATAGCAAGGTGAGAACAGAAGTTCTTTTGTGAGATGGTCTCTGACATTTGAAGACAAATAAAAATGCTGAGTAGTATTTCAGAGAAAAAAAAAAACAACCTACCACCAAATCTGCTGCATCATCATTTTATTAGCATAAAGGTTAAGCATGAAATTCATATCAAGAAAAGATCGTGGCACTGAAAGCTGTCAAGTGTGTGAAGTTTTAGCCTGGGCTTGAATTGTGATACCTCTGGGTTTTTGTTTTGCTTTCTCCTCAGCTCCGTGGGACTGGCAAAAGCAGCTTTAGAAGCAATTAATGGTTTCAATCTCTTTGGAAATCAGGTAATAGAAGTGTTTGTTTTCCCTCCTTTTTTGTTAGCAATAGTGGTTTACAGGGTGAATCAGAGGATACTTAGAAGTATCTAGCACTAGAAGAATCTAGTTTGTTAGATTCCAGCTTTAAAGAAAGTTAGCAAACTGGTTGCTGCTATTTCAGGTACAGAATTCATCTGATAAAATCATTAGTGCCCTTTCTATCAAGAATCACTTGGGTTTTTCCTTAGAAAAATTCTAAAGTGGTTGCAGCTTAGTCTGAAAAAGAATTTTGTTGCCAAAATGTTTTTTTCCTTCAGAACTATATCTGTTGCTGGTACTAGAATATGCCTCCACCTTCAAGCATTACCTTCCTTTTGTCTGCTTCCTTCATGTGGCTTTTGATCAAGACTTTAAACAAGCTGCTTTTACATAATCCCACTTTTTTACCTGTTTTTAATTTCAATGTGTTGCACATCTGTAAAGTCTTTTCTTATTCTTTCATGTGGCTTGGATCAATTAGGAAAGCAAACCTTTTCGGAGACTTTTATATCTGCTGTGTATTCTCCTTCTATGTGCATCTTTCTCTGTGGTGCTATAGCTACACTAGTCTGTAGCTAAAATAAAAGAATAGTCTTCCAAATTAATGGTTTAGAAAATGTATATATGGAAGAGAGATGCCATACATTTTAAAAGCTGATGTCAAGTGTTCAGAACTAGGATGTAGTAAGGATCTTCAGTAATGATCAGACACTGTACATGCATTGTTATTCTTTCAGAAATGACATTTATCTATAATCTTTACCTTCCTAACAGTTTCAAGCACCAGTAAATGTGGTTATTGAGTTTCTTTTCAGTTTTTTTTTTTTTTGCTGAATTCTGAAAAGGATGAATAAATTGCTGGAGCAAAACCCATTTAAATGCTTTCAGAGTTTATTTCCAAGATCTGTAGTCGGCATTAACTGAACCCATTTTGACCTTCAGTCTATGCAGAGTTTGCCTTTGTGCTTAGCTCCAGCTGTGTTTCAGTGGCTTTGAGAAATCCCCTTGAGCCCCTCAAGAGACTTGTTTGCATCTGCAGCTGCACAGGTACAACCTGCAGAAATCACTGCTGGGGGAGCACTGCTCACAGCAAGAGGAACATGTTAAAGGCTGACCTGGGTAGAGCTGTTTGTGTGTGAGCTCTATGCCTTCTGTTGGATTGGGCAAAAACAATTTGAAGGTTTTTTTTTTTTCATAAATCAAGTCTCTGTAAGGTGTTCTTACTCCAGAAGTTTACAGCCTTTAGAGAAGTGAAAAATAGTTCATTTGTCAAACAAGGTGCTTGTGGGTTTAGAAAATGCAAATGAACCTGCTCCTGAATCCCCAGAGAACCCTTCCCTGCAGCACAGACTTTGGAACTGCACATGTAGGCAGGTTGTGTTCACAGTTTGTAGATGAGTTTAGAGAATTGTGAATAATCAGAATCTGGATTAAGAAGGAAGTTAACGGACCATCAAAGCCAATGTGATTATTTGTGTACGTTCTTATTGCAGCACTAGTCAGTGTATATCTTGCTAGAATGACTGAGAAAACAGATTATTTTCCATAAGGACAGTGGACAAAAATGTTTAGGGTTTTGTTTACCCTAGTAAAGCAAAAGCTGTGTATTTTTATGATAGCTATATATAACTAGAGTGGAGTAAAGAGTAAGTGAGAATAAAACCCTTTGGAAAAGCATCTCAGTGGATGGTGGTACTGGTACACAAAAAAGGGTGGTGAGGTATTTATGTAAAAACTTCTATGGAAATCAAAGTTTTTAATAATTAGAATGGAGGGCTCTGGAACAGTCTTCCTAGGAAAGTAATATACCAAAGAAACTGACTGCTGATTAGGAGAAATTTGGTGGATTTATGACCATAGTGGCACGAATTCACATTGACTGTGTCTTCCAGTGGGGGAGTGATCCTGAGATTATCAGTTGCAACATATATGAAGATATCTGTTCATTAACAAACCTGAATTTACAAGCAGTTGCCTACTGGTAATAGCTCTAAAGGCTATTGATTCTGTTTAAGCTTGATCTCAGGCAGGGGAAATTTTTTTTTGTGTTTCAGGAAGCATCAAGAAGTTGACAGAGAAATACAGTGTAAAATTACTGATTTTATTAGGAAGTAGATTTTGGCAAGGAGAAGATGTTGATAATGCAGACCTTACAATAACTGAAAAGCAGACTATTTTTATTTGCTATGAAAGTCCTTTTCCAAAGCAGTACTTGTGCTGAATATCCAATTGTTTGTGTTCTAACTGACTTGTAATGAAACATTCAGCATCACTATTTAGAATATTTCCTACGTTCACAGGGAAGAACAACCACTCTTTTTTGTTTGTCCTTAATACAGGCCTCATTTTTCAAGAATTAATAGAAGAGTTAATAGCTTGAATGAATCCTATAATTACTAATCAGTGATAAAGCCATCTAATTTTGGCTATACTTCAGTATATTTAAAAATCAAAATATTTTCAACTTGATGTTGTGCTGTGTTTTCTGATTAAAACTTTCAGCTACCAAGCAATGACAACATAACCTAAGTTAAACACAGAACCAGTGAGTTTCAGCAGGATGCACCAACCTTCTTCCCTTTGCCTTAAACAAATGCAACGTTGTGTTCACAGGGCTGCTCTTGGTCTGTCATCTTTGTGGATTTTGATGCCCACAACCGGAACAGACAGACCCTGTGCTCGTTGCTGCCCCGGGAGTCAAGGTCTCATGTAAGTCATTAAAAGAAATTCACCTCAACAGAGTGTGGAGAAAACAAATGGATATGAATTCTTAGTTGTATGATGGACCTTCTGATCTGCTTGATAAAGGTGAAATTTGCTGAGAAGGTGTTAAACTTCTGCTTTGTGTCACTGTGATGTAGCTGTTTGTCTGCACAGGAATTACAATGGTAGTCTTTATTTTTTTGGTACTTAGATTGAAATGGTAACCTCTTGGGAGCTTTGCAGACAATTTTAAAATAAAATTTAAAAAAACTTAAGTGAGATTTGCAGCCTTGGGGATTTGTTTTTCTTTTGGCCTAGTTTCCACTACACACTGTGTCTGTGCTTTTGAAACCCTTTGTTTTAGCTTTAATTCTTTCTTTTGTCTAGAAAATAAGCCCTTAAGCTTGGCTTATCATAAATTGCTGAATATGAACAATTTCTTGTTATAAGCTACTGTTACAAATGTATTTCCTTAGTGAGTAAACTAAGTGACATAAGTATAGATTAGTTAAAAAAAACCATCTGTTTCAGTGCTAGCATCAAAGGTAAATTTGGCTCGAGAATGAGTGATAATAGAGTTCTGCTGTTTTATTCATTCTGGAATATAATAGCAGTTTTGTTCATGAAACAGGCTATTAATTGTAAACATTATTTATTGTGTAGAAGAGTTATAGCAAAGTTGTAGTGCTGGATAATTAAAATAAAAAGCATTGTCAGCTACTTTTTTATAGTCAAATGGCCTTCTAGAACTCTTGCTGTTTGTTATTTGCTTGAGACTTGAAATATTCCAACAGGTGCGGATTTTATAACTTATCCCATATAAATCTTTGTGTTCTTTTCTTTCTTTTATGGGTCTGTGTCAGTCATATTGGCAGAAATTTTAAATAGTTAAGTATCTTGACTGTATCAGGAGAAAAGGATACTTTTTTGTGTGTTTCTGGAAGCTTACCTGTAGAGGTGATGCAGTAGTTAGTAATTTTTCTAGTGTTTTTAATTCATAAGAGATCCACGTGGTTCTTGAGAAGGTCGCTCGTATTTTTTCCTAGAATTATTTCCTTATCTTTTTAATTGTAAGTCAGATAGGCTCTCTTCCAACACCCTAAGAATGTTTCTGAAAAAGCTGTTCAGAAGTGATGTTTTAATCAGAGCTACTTCTCAGCATTGTACCTTTATGAAATATTTGTGCTTCTTTTTGAGCACACCCAAATGTTTTTGTTTCCTCCAGGAGTAATCTGGAGAATGTATTTAAAAAACAAACAAACAAAAAATCCCAAACCACAAAGTTTTATAATGTTTTCAATTGTCCCTGCACATTATCAGCTGTAAAACAGATGACATTCTGAGTTAAATTAGTTATCTTCCAAATTTTAAATCTGCACATTTGGTTTGTAGTTTATCCTGATACTTTGTAAGAAGTCTCATTTTGCACACTGTTTTCCTATATTAACATTATGATTTTGATAAGATAATGATCCAAATGTATATTTCACTTAGTAAGTTAAGCAGTCTTTGTTTGTGCATCAAATAATTATTAGGGATCTAATTAAATTGGTAATGTCCTATTTCTCCCTGTCCTACAGAATACTGATGCAGCTCTTCTGCCCTGCCTTAGTTATCCTGGATTTGCTTTGGATGATGAGGTTCTGTTTGGTCAAACACTAGATAAAATTATTAGGAAGTTGAAAGGCAAATACGGGTTTAAGAGATTTCTGAGGGACGGGTACAGAACGGCGCTGGAGGACAGGACACGGCGTTACTATAAACCAGCAGAAATCAAGGTAAAATCCTGCCCAGCCTGACTCCCCTCCAGCTACCACAGTCAGAATTGCACAGGGATTCCTAAGGGCTTCAAGGCAAGGAGATGCCTTCTGTAATTTGCATGTGCAGTTTTCAGAGACTGCTAAGTCAGCATTGAGTCATTGGGTTGTTTTGCAATGAATGTGCTTTCGTTTACATTTAGGGTACAGTTGATTTCACATAACAAATATGGAAATTATTTATCATTTCATTTAATTTCACAGCTGACTACAGTCTGAGTGTGTGGAAAACAATTTTGCTTTTGATCACAGTATTTATCAGTTAAGGTTATCTAAATGAAAATTTATTTCTTTTTTTCCTCATAGTTTCTCTGTAAAAAATAAAAAGTAGATTATTTAAATATTCTGCTTGAGAATGGGCCACAGCGAATGTAAAGGCATAGTTAAACTGCCCATAGAATTAAGTGATAGCAAACGTACTAAAATATTTTTGCATTCATGTTTGTCTTTTGTTGCTTAGAAATTACTCTGCAGGATTATTCAAATATATTTTCTTAAATGAAAATAATGAAATGTCTGATGAATTTTTCTTCTTTGCAGCTTTTTGATGGCATTGAGTGTGAATTCCCTCTTTTTTTTATTTTCATGATAATTGATGGTAAGTATAGCTTTACATTCTGTTCCTTAAAGGCGTTGGAGAAATGAGCTTTTAGAGGAAAGATGCAAAATTATTTTCCTGTCCTGCCAAAATAAACCGTAATGCCGTGACACTAAATATCTCATTGAGGGTTCTGCCTTCTGGGTTATAAAACCCCAAGCATACCAACCCACTATATTTCAGCATTTCTAATGTGTACTGGTTTTAGAACGTAATTCAACAAGGGTTTGTTAAAAGCTTCAATCTGTGGCATTGTCCTGCATTGCCTTTTAAGCCTGAAAAACTTTCAGATGTATCAGAACTTTGCAGCAGCACGGGAAAGAAAAGGGAGGGAGAACATGCTGCCAAACTCAATACGCACCAGGGCTTCTCAACTTGAGCATTGTGTGGCAATTGAATCAAAATTCAGAAGAGAAGAAAGGGAACCAGGAAAGATTTAATTTCCTCCTGACCACGATATTTCACATAGTCAGTCTGATTGAATAATATAACAAAATAAAAAAATCAAAACAAAGCCAGCAAAAACTACACTACCTCAGTCTTGACGCAAGGACAGGAGACACACCAAAGAAGTTCAAGGGGTGATCTCAGGATGGAAGTTAGAACTTGCATAGAACAGAAGTCTGAATAAGAACATGAACAGGGTTAAAACTGTCAAAAAGATTTTTAAATGGGTTCAAATCTGTCCATCTTTTCTTTTTCCTGTAGCACATTGAATGATTTTCAGATAAAGACAGTGAGGGGCGCAGAAATCTGCCATCAGCCCCAACTGCTCTGCGGCCACCCACAGATTAAAATATTGTGTTTGAAGATATAATAAGATTTCACAATTGATATTTCTAAAGAAATGTTTGACATTTTTCAAAGAGTGAGGCCCAAAACTGAGGAGAAAGACACTGACATTTAATGCTGCCCACTTGCAGTTTTGAGAACAAAAAGATAGTAATCTTCAGCTGAGGTTAACAAAAGAGTAGAAAAAGCATTTTATGCTTCCTGTATCCAAAAAGCCATAGCAAATACATACTTTGCACATACTGTCCTTGTCCTTTTTGCCTGGACCATGCTTTTAGGAAATAGAACAATTCTGTTAGTAGATTCTGTGCAAATATCTCCAAATCCACAAACTTCCTTAGTACAAAATCTGAAGTGTATACACAGCAATGGCCAAAAGACAATGACATGGGAGGAGCAGAGATTGCTCCTATGTCATGAGTATCCTTGAGTGTTTTGAAATGTTCAGAGTGTCACTTGCAACACACCTTTTTGTGTGCAAACTTTGATTGCATTTATGTCTCTTGGTAACTGTAAATATGCCTGTGTATATACTCAGGAAGATTTGAAAATGTAGTGAACAATACTTGTCAAGCTTTGGGTTTGGATGAAGTGTTGAAGAGCCATGGAAAGAAAAAAAAATTTGGTGGTTGAATATTAGTATAGGGAGTATTAGTATAAGATTTATAATGCCAAGGTTTCATCTAGCTCATTCCACTTTGAATGTTAAAAAATATTTTACTTTAAAACATCACCTTGCATGTCAAAAAGATCAATTTATTTTTTTGATGAACAGAAATGGGTTTTGTATTGTTAATACATATTTTTATTTAAGAACTTTCCGTGTACTGAACATTACTCAAGCTAGTATTCATCGGATTCATCTGGGGAAGTTCTGCTAAAACAACTTCTAAGGGACTGGTAGTCCCAAACACACCAGTGTTTCCCCCAGGGGGTTGGCTGTTGTGATCTACAGCTCAGTCTTTTCCTTTTCATGAGCTATTTAGTGTGTAGGCACTTAATATTTAGTTTTGAAAAGTAAACACTGGATTTTTTTTTTCTTCCTCTTTTATGAACTTTGAGGTCATGGAAAAATTATTTCTTCCATTAAATCAATTATTGTTTGGCTATTTCTAGGCGTTTTTAGAGGAAATCCTACGCAAGTAAAGGAATATCAGGATCTCCTGGACCCTTTGCTTCAACATACACCTGAAGGTATTATCTGAAAATTGTTATTCTGAAACAATTGTAGTTTTTTATTGACCTGAAATTGTAAAAATCCTGACTTTCCTATTAATATATATTGTGGTCAGAGCAAATGAGAAGTAAGAACATCAACATGTCTCCTAGTGGCAAAATACTAATTCTAAAATAACCCCTTTTATGTAGATACATTGCATCATAAATTGTGATAATAAACAAAAAATGCTATTGATGCTAAAGTAATATTTACACTGTGCCCACTCATTCCTCCCCTCCTTCACCTCTGCTTCACTGTTTACAAAGTTCACTTCTCCTTTTCAGGCAAATATTAACTACCAGCAGTCAGATTGTTCCAGTGTCCCACCTGGACCCAGTTGAGAATACTCTCATCATTCATTGTCACTTAATTTTACAAGCTCTAAAAAATAATTTGGTATATGCATATGAAATTGTTTCTAGCTTAGAGCTGGGAATTATTATGTGGCTACATAATAATTTTATTATAAATGTTCTCTTATTTAAATTGAGCACTTCAGAATTTTTGTGGCACTGCAGACAAGGCAAGTGGTAGCCTACAGGCACAGCCATCCAAAATTCAGTTAAAAAAAGAAAAAGGCCATAAGTTTGAGTGGGAGGAAAAGAAATGGCCTGGGAACAGAACAATCCAATTTTAAAACTCAGCATTTTAGTCACCTGTTCTTACATCTGTGGTACAGTTACACAAGTGGATGCAGAATATGCCTTGTTCTTTAAACTTTTTGAAGTGAACTAATTTTTTGTAGGGCAGTCAAATATTCCCTTACCAAATTTGCATTATGTAGCAAATTTTTCTTGCTGGTTGTTGCTTTTTTCTGATTAATGATGAGTATGTGAAGGTTCATGGACACTAAATTAATCTTGTGGTTCCTTTTGTTGCATGTCATCACAAATGTTGCATCTTAAAATTTCTGGGTGTATTTTGGTGCCTCACTCATTTGAATCTAATATCTCTAATACCTGTTGCTTTCCCATTTTTTTCTCTTCTTCTTCCCAGTAATTTTTTTTCTAAGCAAATAGTTAAGACACTACAGCTTTATTCTGTTTATCACCTGTTCTTTATCTAAATTAGTTCAAGAGCAGATCAATATTAAGGTGGAATTTAATTATGCAGGAAGCATATTAATTTGCTTTTCAATTTCCTATAATTAGTTAAATCATTTGTAATCATGTCTCTAAATTCCTGATGCATGTCCACTTTTAAAAGATCTGAAATAAAGTTTACAATGATCAGCAATACCTGTGGCATAATTCTAGATACAAGGTATGTATATTCTAGTAGAGAAGTTATGCCATTTTTTTAATGATGTTTCAAGATTCAAGTGCTTGTTTTAAACATTTGATTAATAAAATTATCCAAAACCAAGTTGGCTTTTTTTGAGCAGGAATTTTAGTTAGAAATAGTTGTCTGATATTGAAGCCTGTGTTAACTGGGGGGCACAACACCCTGAGTGTTTCACTGAGACCCAGCTTTCATTGCTTTTGGTTAAGACTTCTTAACTGAGCTGCATTTTCCTTCAGGTGATTTTTTTATTTTTAGTTTGCACAGAAGGTGCTGCACAGACAACATACCTGTTCTGGGAAGAAATTCTGAGGAAGTGTCTGGTGAAATACAAAGTAGTTTAACACTGCCCTGGGATTCCTCACTGAGATAACAACGAATGACAATCTCTGTTCAAACTGTTACTGTGGTGCAATGTTTCCTGCTCTGGATCCACTTCAGCTTTATTAGGGGACTCCAGTCCAGTAGGGGCAGTGATATTTACTCACTGGCTGTGCTTGCTGTCCCCAGGGTGCCCTGTTGTCCCCAAGTATTACTACGTGCCCGCGGACTTTGTGGAGCTGGAGAAGAGGAGCCCGGGCAGCCAGCGGCGGTTCCCCAGTAACAGCGGCCGTGATGGGAAGCTCTTCCTGTGGGGCCAGGCCATGTACATCATTGCCAAGCTGCTGGGTGAGAGCTAGGTGCCTTCAGCTTCTGTCCTGAGCGTGTTCCTCCTGAATCCAAACAAGCACTGGCTTGAGTTCTGAATGGGCCTTGAGTGCCCGTGTGTCCTCTGCTCTGGTACATCTGTGACAGACAAAATTTGCTTTGCAGTCTTTTTGTTTTTATGCTGCATACTATAAAGCTTAGTGGAATATTTCATAGAGTACTAAAAATCTAAATATGATGACAGGTTTTTTTTTCAGGCTTTCCCTCTTTTTTTTTTTATGACAATATATTAATGTGATTCTTTCTGGGTTAACTGTATCAGCTTCACCTGTACAGTGATGTTTGTAAGTGATTTATATATATTTAATTCAAATTATTGACTGCTTAAGCAAGACAAGTTGAAACTTTGAATAATTGCAGTCTCAGAGAAAGGTAGTGATTCGTTCATCTGTGTTATTTTTACCCTTTTTCAATTGTACGAGCAATTGAATGTGTGTATCTAGGTTTGACCATTGAAGGTTGTTATGGTGTATTTCAGTCACAAACAAACTCTCAGTCTCGATAGGAATGATTTTATAGGCTAATGCAAAAAGAATGGTTAATCCAGAAAAATCTTCGCAGTTGGGCTTTTTCTTTAGTACTTCTTTTAGGAGAAAGATATATTACTTTATTTTAACATGATCAGCAGTTACCTAGTAATCAGTAGATGGGGTTCTGGAAACTATTTTTCTGTTAACACAGAAGGGAAACAGGCTGTTGGTAATAAAAATGAGAAAAAATGAAGGGGAGTTTAAAAATTCAGCAGTTGGCAAGAACAGTGGATGTATCTTTAGGTATAGAGGGACAGAGTCTGTCTGGTGCTCCGCCTGTTTGGTTTTGCTGTATTCCTTGCAAAATTCCTCTTTTAGCCAATGCTTCACAGTAAATGAAGGCAATCTCACTATTAATTAAAAGAAATAATTTATCTTATAAGAGTATTAGCCAGGTAATCCTCCTGTGTGTGTGTGTAGGTTGCTGTAGTAGTTCTGCTAGTATTGATCTTGTACTGATACTTGTGTGTTTCTGTACCTGTAGAATGCTGGTAAATAAGTTCTGTTTATAGTTTGCTAACTGCTGTTTGTGTAACACAAACATTCTGTGTTTCAGTTCTTTGCTGAACATTCTTCCACACTGGTTTTTTGTTTTATTTTAAATTTTTTTTTTTCTAAATAGTCAGAATTTCAGAGTAATTCTTCCCTGCTTCTCTCGTAGTCCTTGCAAACAGGGTTTGGAGATCTTACAGCAACGTGCTCATTACAGCTTGTTGTATCAGGAACTCCATTTATTCCTACTAATTTAGAGTTGGTGCATTCAATTTTGCTTCTTACTGGTGAAAACCTACCTGAATAACAATCTTGTCCTTGGATGAACGTGTTTGTGTGTCTTACTTTGCTTGTTGGTGGTTGCTAATTAAGTGGAAGCCTGGCTCCAAATACTTTGATATCTGGGAAGGTATTGGTTTCCCATTTCATTATCCATTCAGGAATCATTGTGTTGCCTCCAGGGTATCAATTAATTTGTGTTTGTTCAGCCTCCTTGCTCCTGCTGTGTAGGCAGCACACGGTACCACCTTTATAGCTCCTGCTGCTGTCTCTGGGCTTGGGCTCTGCCTCTTGAGGTCCAAATATTTCTAAATGCAGCAACATGAACCTGAGTCAACTTACCCTCCCACAGAGGGGCAAACAGAAATAGGGAAGTCAAAATTTTGATCCTGCTTACAAATGCTGAGTAACAGAGGCAGTGAAAGTGCCTGTATGTCACTGTTGGAGGGCACCACATTTATGCAATTGAAAAAATTGTTTATGAAGGAAAAAAGCATGTGTTTTGCAGGTGGTGATGCTATTTTTCACAGAATTTCCTTCTTGCTTTGGATGAGGAGGTTTGTAAAACCTTTATGTTAAGGTCCCCGTTTTGGAGCAAGGGAAAGGAGTCCCAGGTATTCAGCTGTTTCATGCAACTGAAAATTCACTCAGTCTTTTGTTTAGTAGCTCACTTTGCTTTGTTTTTCCTTAGAATTTTTGTATCTTGTTCTGTGGATTCAGTGCTGCGTAGAACTAAGAGTTTTAGCAATATTTTTATAGACCAAATGGGTTAAATGTTGTCAGCTGCTGCTGATGCAGATAGGGAACTAACAAAGGAATCTGCTTTTGCAGTCCAATACATTTGTACTTGTGATAATGGTGATGAATATTCACTAGCAGTTAGCTTAAGTTCTATATTAGTCTATTGATACAGTTCTTTTAGATATGAAATTATTCTGGCCATATATTTTAATTATGGAGCAATGTAAATCAGTGTTAAAACCAGTGGGAATAGAACACATTCTGGAAACCTCTCTTGTTTTTAAGACTATGAGGCAGAGCCCATTGATCTTGAAATCATTTGGTTAATTCATTTTATTGCATTAGCACTACTTCACATAATTCAAGTAGCTTCCATTCCTTTAGCTAGCCTAGGAGTTCTGTGGACTGGAGCTCAGATGAGTGCTTTGCTCAGATATGCTTTGGTAACCCGTGTCAATACGTTAATCAGTTGTCCGTAGTGACATTTATCATCCCGCTCTGCACAGGTTTGTGTCCGTGGATGGTGGCCCTGCAGGAGCAGTGCAGAGCCAGGAGCAGGCTCCTTTCCTGGCTGCAGGCCAGCTGCCTGGTCCCAGCAGGAGGCTGAGGACAGCACAGCATCCAGGGCTGGCAGAGCTCTCTGCAGCAGAAGGCTCCAGCAGGGCTTCCCTGTCCTGCCCAGCCAGGGCCCCTCGGTGCTGTTCATGGTTTCCCCCCACTGCCCCATCACTCCGTGCTGGCGTAGCCCAGGCAACCTTCAGGCAGGCCAGATCTTGAGTTTTACCTGCTGCCTTCATTTACTCCACGGTGTAGTGCTCAGAGACATTCTGATCAAGGCAGTGTTGGCTTTCTCTCGGAGCTGAGTGAAGCCATGAGTCACTTCTGTTTTAGATTAATACCTTATTCCCTTGTGTTGGGGCTTTTAAGAATAGCTACAAAATTGTTGACTTTGAGATAGAAGAAATGAAAATTTATTGTGACTTACTCGGTGTTAGAAATTAGATGGAGTTTGGACAGTTTCCTGTCAAAATACAATTTTGGTAGGAGAAAGCTTATTTTAAGGGTATAATAATAGCTCATACTTAGATTATAAACCTGTATTCAAGGAATTTGTTGGAACATTTTAATAGTATATTTCTATTGGAGTGCTTTTTCAGGAGAAGGTTAAAATACTGGGCTTTTAGCTTTGGTGGGGTTTTTCCTCCCCATCTAAAAAAACTCCATGGAGAAACTGCTAGATTTCAAATATTTTTAATTAGGTTTTTTTACAATTTCTTCCTGAATTATTTATTGAGAGGTACCTTTATCTCTTGTTCTTTCCAGGATTCAAGTCATGTGATTACTTTGACATAGAGGCTGTCTGCTTTTCTGTAAAGCTAAAAAATTTTGCTGGTCATTTGATTTATAGTTAAAGCTCTAGAATAATTCCATGGGTATGGATTAAGGGCTTTTTAAGTGACTTGTGTTGTGGAGTCTGTCATCTGCATATAATCTATTATCGTATCTTTGTGAGCAAATAAAAGCTTGGGTTTTTATAATACAGTGTTGTAATTAGCTGTAACAAGAACAAAGCTTGAGTCATTCATTTTAAAATTAATAGAATTCTGAACTTTTAAGAATGTGCATTTATAAGCCATTGATCTAAAACAAAGCAGAACCAACTACAACACAAAAGTTGACATGGCTTCTTCACAAAAGCTGCAGAAAGTACTCAAGTCATTCTGTATTTCTATTCTCTTTTTCTTTCAGCTGATAAATTAGTGAGTCCCAAAGATCTCGACCCTATTGGGCGGTACGTGCCTCCCCAGGACCAGCGCAATGTCAGCATGAGGTTTTCCAATCAGGTGAGTAGCTCAGTATTACAGTATTTTTATTGAAAAACTGTCATCTAAGTGCTAGGTATGGTCCTCTAATATTGCAGTTAAAGTGCAAGGAAAATATTCAATGTATGCACATTTTCTTAATTGATGGAGGATTGCTTTTAAAAGGAAATTATAACATCTTCAGGTTTGAGGAAGTGATGCACATTTGCCTTCAAACTAAGTGATGAAGTCAAAATGATAGATAAAATGTAAGTTTAAATAGCTGCTAATAAATAGGTATGTGTCTTTGAGTTTTAAGTTATGTCAGGAAGGCAAGAATGAACCTGCTTTTCTTATTCCTTCGAAGTAATTTCAGCTGCAACTTTTGTATTTAGAGCTCCTAAGAGCTACAAGAATGGGGTACTTTTTTTTTTTATGGTTGATACACCATCCCTAAAGGTATTTAAAAGATGTGCAGATGTGGCATTTAAGGACAGGATTCAGTGTGGGTTTAGGAGTGCTGGCTCAATGGTTGAACTCGGTGACTGGAAAAGCCCTTTAATGATTCTGTGATTCCATGAGCTCTTGCATTTGGATTAAATGCACGGTAGGAATGAGTGAGCAGGGATGGGGAATGCTTGAAACACAGTAATTCAAATCTGTAGTGACTGGGACAGCAAGATGTGTGCATGTCTGTGTGTAGGGAACTCCTTTAATTAAAGAAGTAAGAACTGTGTATATGGAAATGTGTAGCTCAAAGATGTGTTTCAGCCTTTTTATTTCTTATATAAGGAATGTATATTTGAGAAGTTCCTTGTTCAGCATTGTGATTTTGTTATTGAAGCATAAGAGATGAAGTATTTATCTTAAGATTCAATCCAGGTTCAGAACTGAACAATGTTTTTCTTGTTCTATCCAAATGCTGCTTATCCTCTCAGTTTGCTACTATTTCCTGTTACCAAGGTAATCCATGTGCCTGGCTGTTGGTTCATTCATAATGAGACTTCCATTGTTCACAGTGCAGCACTTGCCATGTTCCTGTGAGATAATGAAAGCTCAGTGATGTCATTTGTTCCTGGTTTCTTTGTTTGTTCTTACATCATGGGATTATGAATGTGACAGAACCTGGGAGCTGCTGGCCCTTTTAGGGTGCCCTCAGGAGGGGCCTGTATTGAGTCAGAGTTGCTGCAGCCCTTCTGATTCCTCTTTCTTTGATTCTTCAAACCAGTCACTTTTAATGTGCCACAGCTGAGCACTTTGAAGAAGATGAGGCTTTGTTCTAAAGACACTCTATGACTCATCAGGAAATGTCTTAGAAGAAAAGCATTTTCACTACTATTTGGGGTACTCAGCATGTGGTACAGTTTCCAGATCTTCAGAGAGAAATAGCCTCTGCCCTGAGAGCTTTCCAAAAGTGATAATAAATAATGCAATGATAATTTATTTTCTCATGACTTAGACATTGAGGGCCACTTAGTGAGTCACTGAAGAACTTAGTAAAATGCAGCTGCCCAGTAAAGTTCAGCAATGCAGTAGGGACTTCAAAAGTCAACATTGTTGAATGCATTGAAAATTACAACTGCATTTTGGTATTTTACTTAATCTTCAGACAGTGCTTGAAGAAGGAAGGAAATTCTGGGCCTGCCTAGGTCTGCTTATAGCTCTGTTCTTCCCAGTGGTGATACTCCTTTGCCATAGATGTCTGTGCATGTGTTTCTTTGATCTGTGAATGCCAAAACTGTCCAAGGTGTGATTCCCAGTGGGGTAGAAGGGAGGGATGCCCTTCTGAATTAGTGAGAAACAGAGACTGTGGCATCAGGCCTTTGGCATTGCAGCCACTAAGCAGCAGTGCCAAAATAGTGACCAGAAGGGCTCCTGTCCCTGTAAGGCTGCCAGGTGGGTGTGGAATTTCTTTGGGATTGTTTGTACTGAAACAGCTGCTGCAGTATTTTGGGCGGTTTTACTGCTACAGTATCAGGGCAAAATGTTCCTTAATGCAGAGGTCAAATGGGTCGTGTTAAGAGAAGGTTAAAGATGCAAAGATGCCCTGACATGACTTAGGAGAGCTGTACCAGCAAAGGTCTTCAAGTTCCAGACAAGAATCTTGAGTTTGGCTTTTTTAATCCACGTTTTAGATTTGCTTAACCAGTTTGTCTGAATATTTGATTATGCCATTTTATCTAATTGAGCTAATTTATGTAAAATCAGTATCTAGTATTTGCCTTAAAGTGCAGGGAAAATGACTAAAAATACCATACAAAATAAGAACACAGCACATCTTAATGATGTCTTTAGAAATCAAAAGTAGTTTTTTCTCTTTAATGATGTCTTCTCATTTCCATATAGCTGAAGAATTATGCAATTAAATTGAACAGAACACTATTTCCACTTGTATTAAATTTTATTCCTGTAAGCAATAAACAAGTATATGTAAAAATTTCAGAGGCCTGTGTATATAAATTTTGTTGTGATTCAGTGTTTTGAAAGGAGATGTTCCAAAAAGAAGGCTTCTTAATTTTTATTTGAAGCTCTGTGCTAAGTAAATATTTCTTCAAGAAATGTGTTTTCCATGTAGGCGTGTTTTCATTTTGTGATTGCATTGATTATAAACTCTAAACACTTGCCACTGAAAAATGTGATTAATTTAATATATTTGTGGCTTTGATGCCACTACAAAAATATGTTTGATACCTACATAATAGTGTAGACTTAAGCAAGCAATGGAAAGTATTTCAAATATTCCAACCTTACTTTCACAGCTTAGAAACATCAATGAAGAATTAGGTAAAGGAAAGTAAGGTAATATAGACCTCCAAAGATAAAAGTGCTATGAAAACTGTATATATAACTATGTATAATTACAGCTGGGAGGGCATCAGAAAATCACATCAAGGACAATCTCATTGCTTGTAGAAAACTGAGACATCAAATGAGCATTACAGTAAAAACATAATGGCTACTAGTACTAATTTTGTCTGTTTATAGTTTGAAGGAAATGTTTTTTCACCTAATTCAATGCCAAAACCCGTTGTTTTCCACTTTGAGGAGGCTGTGTCCATATGTTCTTTCTTGGGGAAGTGCCAGTGTGGTGCTGGAGCAGGGCTGTCTTTGCTGGGTTCAGTCTGTGTTCCAGAGCACACTGAAGCAGTCAGAGGGGTTCTTTCTCCTCTGCTTTGCAATCCTAGTGGTCGGCTCAGAGCCATGCAGGAGTTCAAGAGAAAGGGAATCATCCATACTCTCTTTACTTTGGATGGAGATACTGCAGGGAATTCTGGTTCAGGGTGACTCTTCAGAACTGGGTTCCTTAGAAGAGATTATTTTGTGACTCCTCTTTAATGTCTCCACGTTCAGGAGAGATTCTAACTTGGTTTGGGTTGTTGCATTCTGTTTTGGGAGGATGTAGTGTAGAAGAGGGCCTGGATGGTAACAATAACTTTTGAGAAGTAAGATAGGGTGGGGGTTTTCTGGAATTGTTTTATATTTTATTGGCATGTGTGAAAGCTGATTTATTGCTGTCTTAGGTTTAATTTCATCTTTAACAAAAAATCATAATCTGACTAAATTGCCAGTGTAGGATTATTTTGTCTTCTGAGTTAAGTTGAAATGTGTGTTTAGGGTTACAATTAATTAAATGATTTCTCTGCATGTCATGACTCTATTCTTTTAATGTTTTGCTGTGTAGAGTTAGGAATCATTTGTAATGATTTCATTTCAAGTATTGGGAATTAAGATTAATGCTTTTTGATGAAGAGAATTGGGAAGAGAATAGTCAAAATAATAGACTGCTTAATTTTTAAAAATTTATTCAGGGAAATAGATAACATGTAAAGAAGGAACTAAAATTATTACTTGTAGATAGATTGAGATATTTTAAGATTTTAATGTTTAGGATTAGAGCGTGTCTAATTTGGATGGAGCCATATTGGATGATTTGTTTTGTCATGTTAATTGTAAACATGTTTTTGCTTTCATTCCTGTTAATGCAATTGTCTACCACAGTTAACACAGTTCTAAACCTGCCAAATGCTCTTTTGGAATTTGAGGCACATATGTGTGCTGTGTTTGATTTCAGGGGGCTGGTGTGTCTGTGCCCGTGGGCACAGGGGGTCAGCAGTGGCCAGTGCTGCCAGGCAGCTCAGTGCCAGTGGGCACAGGGGGGCAGCAGGGGTCAGCGCTGCCCGGCCGCTCAGTGGC
>VWZV01017074.1:0-79266 GCA_013397155.1 Irena cyanogastra | reverse complement strand
CAGCTCAGTGCCAGTGGGCACAGGGTGGTCAGCAGTGGTCAGTGCTGCCAGGCAGCTCAGTGCCAGTGGGCACAGGGTGGTCAGCAGTGGTCAGTGCTGCCAGGCAGCTCAGTGCCAGTGGGCACAGGGTGGTCAGCAGTGGTCAGTGCTGCCAGGCTGCCCTGGGACAGCTGGGCTGTGGCTCAGGAGCAGCCAGGGGTCATGGGGTGCAGTCTCTCCTGTTGTGAGCTGTTCCTGTTTGCCTCTCCTGACTCTGTGTGCTTGGGAAGCCCAGTGGGTGCCATTTCCATCGGGGCTCTTCAATGCTCTGTCCCCTTTCTCATATGCTCAATGAATGGGGTTTTTTCAGAGTTCTGAGGTTTCCTGGCAGTGTGAGCAGAAAGGCACAGTGATAACATCTGTGCAGTGAGATTGCAGCAAAAGGCTGATACTGAGCTGCTTTTTCTGCCTGTGCCAGGAACGGAGTCAGGGATTTTTCCTTTTATCCTACCTCCAGCAGTTTATAACCTTGTTAAAAACTGTAATTTTTTTTTTTTTTTAATTCTCCTTTTTGGAGAGGAAGAACAACTAATCAGTCTTTTATCTTGTTGTTCTGAAGTGTATTTATCATCTGCACAGCATGCAGAATACAGCTGAAACCAACCCTTCTGCCAAGGATCCAAGGTGGCAACACAAGGCAGGAGGGGGAGCCTGGGCAGGGGGGCTGTTGTAGTGTCTTGGGGAGACAGTGATGGATGATTTGGGAACAATACCTGTGCTGGTCTTATTAGACAAATAAGAAATACAAGATTTATTTAGTGGAATATTTAGCAGTTTAATGCTTTTCCATATCTCTTTTTTAAAAAATACGCAGCAAATACTATATAGCACAATCGTCACTGGAAAGGGTGATTTCCTTTTTTGGAGTGTTTTATTTGTTATTTTGATCTGTGTTTTTCTAGGACACTACTTGTAATCCTCCAGGATGTGACATGTCAAATGACAGTAACAGTAACTCTCTGTTTAATGTTGCAGCAATCCTGTAGTTGTGCTGCAATGATAGCTGTATTTTTTCTGCAATATTTTGAAAGGTCTAGTAGTTTTTCACACAGATTTTGTGTTGTGCCAGTTGTGCTGTAGCTGCATTTATGTAGTTCTGGCCTGTGTTAGAACCACCATTTTTTGGCTGCTGTAAATGAATCTTGTCCTTGGCTGTGTGTGAGAGGCAGAACTCATGGGTTATGTACAATTTACAGGCTGTGGTTACACAGGTCCTGCTCAGCTCTTCATTGAGAGGATAGCAGCTGAGTCTTAACTCAAAGACCACTGCCCAGGTTAGATCACAGGCTGTCTACAAATCATGAGTCTTGGAAGGGCTCTCTCATTTTCAGGAGGGCTTTTGCTTTTTGTTTAATACACAATGATTATGGCTGAGTTTTGGGTTGAGTTTTCCTACTGTTTGTATAAGTACAAGTGATAGCACAATAATCTTATTCTGAGCAGGAAAATCTTCTAATGTTGCTTGAACTTCTGACTTCTTCATCGAGTCTCTTTGTGCACATACTTTCATCAGAAACTTATTTCATGTGGCAAAAAGTCCAAAATTTTTAGGGCAAATGTAGTGCTGAAGACTTCTGGGAAAAAGTTACCAAGAATTTCTTCTGCAGCTCCCTAAGATCTTTATTGATATGAAAGCTCACAGCTGCCTAAGCAAGCTAGTGTTCCCTCTGAACTTCTTGTTCTAAATCAATGTCTATCCCTCTGTCATCACAAAAAATGCTGTCTTTTTATACAATTGATAGAAGAGCTGTTTAACTTCTGTCATTCATGTTCTGGTAGTTTCTAGACAAAGTAGACAAAAGCATTTTAGCAATGAAAGACAAAAGCATTTTAGCTCTTAGTCGTGTTATTTTACAGTCAGTGAATGCCAGAGAAGTGACCAAGGACTGGGGGGTTGTTCATAGCTCATTCTGCTAGAGACAGGAAAGGTGAATTGCCAGATCAAGACCCAGGGAGTCAAGTCAATGATGTCACCCAACATGTTGAATTCAGTCCTATTTGCATGGTTTCCTGATGTCAAATACTGGTATTTATTTCAAACATGAAGTGTCTGTGTAATAAACAGTGCAAGGAAATGCAGCTGTCTCCAGTAAAATGTAATATGTCTTCCATGTCACTAAAGAGTAGCTGTCTGATGACAGTTTTTCAGAGTAAAGGGTTGAAATCGTCAGGTCATTATTTCTCACTGAATTTTATTGTTTATCCAAAAAGCTGAATAATTTCACACATTACAAAAATATGTATCAAAACATTAGGTCATATCAGGCATATAGGAGATATGTTGATTGGATAAATTCTAAATTTTTGTATGAAATAAAATATTTCCCTATGTATTTCTTCTTCATTAAAGAAACCTCCAAACTAATCCAAACAGTGTAATGATTACCAGAAATCTGTTTATTACTAATTCTCCAAAATGTGTCTTGCCGAGTATTATTGGTAGGACAGGCTTCCTGTCACTTTAAGATTTATAAATCTTTCCATTTGCTCACATCATAAGAAAAAGCAGTGCAGACAGTGCTGTCTGTCATAGTTGTGGATTGTTTAAATAGCCATTGTCCCTGGTCATGCTATATTGAATAAAGTCTTTATTTAGCAATGCCAGTAATGATTTTGTCATTATTTTGCAGGGTCCTTTAGAAAATGATTTGGTGGTACATGTGGCCCTGATAGCAGAAAGCCAGCGGTATGTATTTACTTTTGTTGAGTACAATACATCTGAAATGCTGTAGAATAAAATGCTGCTACTTGTATACATCTGCTGCCAAGAGAATTGTTAAAACTATTCTGTGATTTGTCATTAATTGTATTTCATTTGTAGCCTACAAGTTTTTCTGAACACATATGGAATCCAAACTCAGACTCCCCAGCAGGTGGAACCAATTCAGATATGGGCTCAGAAAGAACTTGTCAAAGTAAGGAATTTTGCATTTAAAATTACTTATCCATCTGTGTATTTCTTTTGTAAAAACAAGGATTTATATCAAGCTGTTAGCCTTGTGTCTCCCTAAGCTGTTGTCTACATATTTCTGTCCTCCTAATGCAGTTGCAAGTGTGCCACACTGGAAGTTACAGGTGCCTGCTGCTTTCAGGGAAATGTGGGAGCTCACATGTTCTGTATTATCTGATTAGGCTTATTGCCTCAGCCACTTTCAAAGTATAACGAATTAATAATAAAATTTTAATAACATTAGTAGCTTGGTAAACTGAATGAATCTTGACAAGAAACAAACAAATGAGCAATAGTAAAAGAAATGGATTAAGGCAGTAAGGCATAAACCATCACAGGATTTCATAGTGCAGCCCCTGTAACAGGCAATATCCACATCTGTCACTGTTTTCTCTTGGACTGACTATAGCCAGGAAGTTTTGGGTTTGAAATCCTTTTTTGTTTGCCTTTTTAGCTGAGCACATTTTACATACCACAGTTAGAAATTACTGGGATGAAGGATCATCTTCAGGATCCCCTTCATCTTCCCTGAAGGCTCTGTTTTCTTTTGGGGCAAGGAGTCTCCTGAGGGACAACCACATCCTTACAGGCCTAGGCTGGCCCTGCTAGTCCTTGTTGTAGATCAGGTGCACAAAGCTCCTGTCTGACCCTGTGTTGTTGAAATGGTCTCACACCAAAGCGATGAATGTCTGGGGGCAGTGCAGTGACAAATTCTGTTTGTCAGCCCCGAGGTCCCTTTGCAGAACAGATCACTAGGTAGGGCTCTCTCTCAGAAATCAGGTCACATGGCCAATGCCATGATCTGCATCAGGAGTCTGTAGGACACAAGAAAAATAGTAAACCCAAAAATAGAAAATATAGCAATGTATTTTGGGTTTCTTAAGTGTGCGAGCATGAAGGATGTGCTAAACTTGGCTGTGGCTTATTCAGAAAAATGCTTACCCTGAATAACAGCTGCCTCTGACATCTGAGAAGGACTGAAACAGGGAGAAGAGACATATCCGTGTTTCCATTCATCCTTGTTCATTTCCAAACCCATTTTTACTCACTAGCTTGCATGATAATATATTCCAAAATATGTTCTCTTTGTCTGTATCTGTCCTGAAATTCTGTACTGAAACTTTGGTTTAACAAATGAATACTCCATAAGTTTACTACAGAGGTATATATTGTCTCTCTGTCATCCATGACTTACTTGGTTTCTCTGACAAAAAGATGAGACCTTCATTAAGTTTTATTATTATCAATTAAACTCCTATCTATGAAAAAGTCTGTGTTAGGATTTATTTATCTAAAGCTGTTGAGACATCTGGCAATTCTGACACTTCCTTTTTCCTTATGATTGGTAGGTACAGTTGCCTCATCAAAACTTAGTTTTTAAAGGAGTGCCATGAAAATATTAATTCACCTGATACAAAACCTCTTCCTAATGGGCTTCTAATAAAGGCTCTGCCAAAGCTGTGAAGTAAACAGAGTGTTTGGGGTGTTATGAGAAATGGGGTTTGTTCTTGGGGCTTATGCCAGTAACCAAAATGAACCAAAAAGCAAACAAACAAAAGCTCCTGGTAGTATTTGTCATCCTTTGAGGGGAAAGGAAGCCAACAGTGGAACAGTCAGTGTATTTTGAGGAATAGAAGGTTGATCCATGGAAAATATGGATCTCGGTATTTCCTACTCTGATGCTGTCAGTTCTAAGGAGTATTTAATTGAATCAGAAACTTTTGAACTGCTCTAGTAGCACATGATAACAGTTTAAATCTCTAGACTTATTAATAGGCATGTGTCCAAAAAAGTGCTGTAAAACAAATGGATGAGGACTGAAAGTAGAACTTGAAGTCATGTAAAGACATCCACAAAGTGAAGGCAGTGGGGAAAAGAGAAGAAAGAAAAGACAAGGAAGAGGTAAACAATAAAATGAGACAAGATACATGTAATACATAGGAAAAAAGTTCATGTGGAGTGGAAGTACAGCACAGGAGAGGAGCAGAACATCCCTAGGCATGGACTGAGAGGAGGAGAGGGAGCACAGAAACAGATGGTGTGCAAGACCACTGCATTTTGGGTCTTGCTCATAAATCAACCCAGCAGCTCAGTCTGCTTTCACAGCCATTTCTTGCTATTAGCAGCTTAATAATCCAGAATTGAAGGGGTTTTTAATAAAAAAACCCAAAGGTGCTTGAAGCAGCTGGACTTGAATGAAACTGTGCTTTGTTCAGTGCCTGGTGCTGCATCTGGGCTTTGACTGTAACAGATCAGGATGGAGAACTCTCACTAGAGGAGGAAACTGCTGTAGCCTGTGGGTCAACGTGGGGGCCTCAAGCTACAGAGTCCTCAAGGAAACAGACAATATTACAATGCTAATGCATTTCTGCTTTAAGAAAGCATTTGATGTTCTGCATTCCAGCAAAATGAAGGTCCTTTTAGCGTTAAATGGCCCTGTTACTGCCATTCTTCCAATCTCCCTTATTTACCACAAGCAGAAGTTCAGCATTGTTTGGCTTTGTTATGCACAGATGGGTTATTGAAGGCTATCAGTGTTCTGATGTCTCCATTCTTCCCCACTTGAAAACAGTTCCTTACTCTGGATGAACAGGTCATGTGGATAAATTTGTTTATTTTCTTTTTTAAATAGCTCTTGGTATTAATGCAGAAACATGGGCAGGATCAGGAAGGCCTCAAGCTGACAGCAATAAAGAGCTATTGAGTGTAATGTTTGTTCAAGTGTTTGCTTTCATTTGCTTCTGAATTATCTTCCTATAACACAAAGAAAGATTGAACTTTGGAAAATGTGCAGAATTCTGAATATTCTGCAGAAATGGTGGGTTCCTTACCTAAAACAGGCAAAGTAAGGAAAAATTACATCTTTCAGTCAGGTTTAACTGATATATTTATACTGTATTGCTCACAGATTAGTTGTTTACTTATGGTTTTATACTCATACAATGTAATAAGTTAATATTATGTTTGCAAAATTGTATCAGTTGACTGATAGGCATACATAACTCCAGTAAGAATCAAGCTGTGAATAATGAGATAATTCCCTCTTGCTTGTGTTGCTGATGCATTAATTTTACAGATTTGTACAAAGATCTTTAAAGGGTTCTTATGTTACTCTTTTACTTTTGTATCCACTCTGAAAAACCATTACAGAAGGCAAATTTGGCTAGCCAATAAATGCAAATGATCCTATAAAAATTATTTCAATAAGCAATTTGAAAAATCAATAAATATTTTACTTACATAGAATAGAAAAGTAATAGGAGCAAGAAGTTAAAAAGAAGACCTAATATAGGAAACAAGAAGTGTTTTTTAGAAACCCAACCCTGAATAGCAATTAACAGCCACATTTTCTGAATCATTTTCTAATCAAAGCAGACTGCACACAGAGACGTGGCATGAGCATGAGAAAGGCTGGTATCTAGGTTTTTATCAGTTTTCATGATTCTTTCTCACAGGCTTACTTCCATTTGGGAGTCAATGAGAAACTGGGATTATCTGGAAGACCGGACAGACCCATAGGATGCCTTGGAACATCAAAGGTTATTACAAGAAAAGTTTATATTCTCATTATTGATAAATATTTCAGATAAATATTTAGTCTGTATGATTTTAACTAGAATTGAAATGTAATGTTATTGTATGCATATTTCATGACTTTCAAGTCCTTGTATTTGGCTCTGATGAATGTTTTAAAAAAAAAGATTTATGGAAGTTTCCTCTCTCAACAGATTTATCGAATACTAGGGAAGACTGTAGTTTGCTACTCGATCATTTTTGATCTCAGTGATTTCTACATGTCTCAGGATGTTATGATGTTGATTGATGACATTAAGGTATTTGTAACTTTTCCTTTGAGTAACTGACAAAAATAGTCTGTAGAAGAATAAACTGTGCAGTCTGATAAAACAGAAGACTGAAAGGAAAACGCAGTACAGTGTGTATTATTATAATACAACAATAAACCTGCAGCTAGAAAGTGTATTGAGACAAATATCCTGTCAGCCCAATGTGAGTTCTAGTGAATATCTCTCCGTGACAAAAAAACCCTGCCTCTAAACTGACTGGGAATGCTGAAGGGCAGCAAGCAAATTATCATTTGTTTCTTTGGGAGAACAAATGTTCTTGGCAGAAAAAAGGAACAAGACTGGTGTTTACAGGAGATAGGAAAGCTTTACCCGAAGGAAACACTACTTGATTTTGTACAAATATTAAAACCTCTCCCTCTTCCTTGCCTGTAAGATTGGCAGCCGTGAAGAGCTCACCCCCCATGTGCCCTGGGCTGGAAGGTGGCCCTGGTACTTCCATCCCAGTGGCTGGGATTCAGGCCCTGGATCCCCACACACATTTTCTGGGTCATTGCCTGTAGTTCAGAGTGCTGCACTGTCTCATGGTTTGCTCCATGATCCATATATTTGCTTAGGACTATTCTCAGAACACTGAGGAAATAGCAGGGCTTGACAGCAGCTTGTGCCTGTTGCAGAAATTCTGTTGGTGCTTTACTAGCTGAGGTGTTTTTGAGCTGTTGGGGTTTTCAGGGCTGTAGGTGCTCTGATGTCTTGTGCTATGTGTTCTGGTAGGCTGTGCTTGTTGTGTAGTTTGGGATGTGTTGTGACTGACATTCCTCCTTGCCCAGAATGCCCTGCAGTTCATTAAACAGTACTGGAAAATGCACGGCCGGCCCCTGTTTGTGGTGCTGATCCGGGAGGACAACATCAGGTAGGGAGAGAGAAAAGCAGGGTTTGCAGTGTGGGATTTACCTGAGTGCAAGATTAATGGAGTTCTGTTTCAATTTCAGAGGGAGCAGATTCAGTCCTATATTAGATATGCTGGCAGCCTTTAGGAAGGGAATGGTTGGAGGAGTGAAGGTTCACGTTGACAGAGTGCAGGTAAGGTGTTTCTCCTGACTGTTGTGTTCTTACCTCCTGGTACTGGTACATGTATTCTTACTACTTTGGGGGATTATGTGACTTCTGATTTTATTTATCTTCATAGAAGTAAGGAGTCAAGACTCAAGACATTTGGTACTGCTTATTTTGTCTCAACAGAAACATGGGTTTATTTTAATTCACTTTGATGAGTCTTTTGAAAGTCATAATCTTAACAGGGGATTTTCAGAAGGGAAACGGGTGTTTTTTGTTAGGCAATCTTATGAAATTACAACCAAAGGATAAAGCCATGGTGTCAAGCACTGAGGGATTTCTTTTGATTAGATAATCATGGAGGGGAAAAAAAGGTGCTTCACATAGATTAAAATTCTTACAAGAACTAAGATCTAGTTTTAACATCTTTCCTGTTTGAATGAATCTTAAAGCAGGAACATTCCTTCATTAAAATGTGAAAATTACCAAGACAGGTGCTGATTTTACATACTCCTATGTGGTAGTTAATCTTAGTTTACACCTATTGAACTCTCCATTTTTTGTAAGAGGGAAGACTAAAGACAGAGTAATGACTTCTTGTTCCCTAGAAAATCATTAATTTGTAGAAGAGCTGGGTCATTGGGAAAGGAAATGCTTTTAGCTGTGATGGCTTAAGATGTCCTTGGAATCTTTAAGTATTTCTGTATTTCTCCTGCTCACATGTAGGTCATGTAGTCTCTCCTGGTACCGCTGACTCTTCCTGTAGCAAATGCCATTACTGCCCATGGAAAACCTTTCATTTGGCTACAGAGTTGTTGTTGTTGTTGGTTTGTTTGTTGATTATTTTTTTTTTTAATTTATCTGCAATGACTTTCTTGCCTTGCAAAAAAGATTTATCAGACAAGAAATTTCTCCATCTACCTGTGTCCTTATGCTAAGCACTGCACTGGGCAGCCACTGGGGAATAAACTTTGCCTTCCATACTCATTGACCTTCTGGAAAGATTCTTTCTCTATTGTAAAAAGTAAGGAGTTGTTTTAAAGGGTTTAAGATGGTGGCAGTCACTGGTCTTTGCTTTATTTGTTAGCCATTAACAAGAGTGCATGGGAAGACTACAAACAAATATTTGTCTGACTTGAAGGCCAATAGAGATGGTGGTGGGTGCCTTTGCTGCTGGGACACCCTGTGCCTGCTCCAGCAGCTGAGTTGGAATCTCTGTCTTACTGCACAGTTGGCACATTTTATTAACAGTTTTGTTTCATTATGGGGGAGGATTTGGGAAAAGAACAAGGGACATATCTAATTCCCTGTGTTTTCTTGAATAATTCATTTATTCCAACAAAATATATATTGATCTTTGTCAGTTGCATTAAGCTGCTTCATTTGGGTGCACATGTTAAACATGCCTAAGAGAGAATGTGTATCTCTAATTGGGTGAATGCTCTTTTTTTGCTGTAAAGTATACCAAATCTGGTTTAATTTAGAATTTTTTATGCTCAAAAGTTTTGTAGCTCTTTTCTGATTTTTACCTTCATTGTCATCATGTGTTCCAGCAGATGTGCAAGGCAAAGAATGAATGGCACCAATAATAAAAGCAAAGCAGGGTTTTTATATTCTGTCATCTCACAGCATAACAGAGCAATGTTTTACTGCAACTCGTGTACAATGAAAAAGGAATAAGAAAGTTCACAAAACACTCTCAGTTTTATTTAGCTAATGAGAACCATCAAAAGCAGTCTTAAAAATGCTGTAGTACAATGCATTTCCTCTGGCAGTAGATAAATGGGGAATTCATATGAATTCAGACTGAATAAATTGTAATGGCTACATCAGATAAATGCAGCCCTGAGTGTCAGCTATGTAATCTTTTGAGATGGAAGCATTTGTAAGCTGCATTTGATGTGCAAACTTAGGCCAGGCATGCTTGGATTAGGGAAAGAGTGGGAATACTCTTTGTAGTATTGGAATAATGAGCATTGGGATCCAGAACATGGAGACTGTGCAGGACTCTGAGGAATGCAAATCCTCAGTCTCAAGTGTTTTCATCAGCCCTGGCTTTGGGGAGTGGGCAGTGCTTGATGAAGCTGGACAGGGCAAAAGAACACTGAGACACGAGCAAAAAGGAGACAGCAGCCCCAAGAGACTTCTGCTGCCTTAAGCTGTCTTTTTCCTCATGAAAGAGCAAAAATACTCTGACAGTGTGAAATATTTGGAACTGTAGATAAACTACTTTCTCAATGGAAACCACCAGCAACATAGTGAGATTAAAAGACAGCTATATAGTTATGTACATATTTTAAAATTTGTTTTCAATTTTTCATTTCAGACATTAATATCTGGAGCAGTTGTTGAACAACTTGACTTCCTAAGCATCACTGAAACAGAAGAGTAAGTCTATGTGTAAATAGTAGTGATGACTTATTTGATTATTAAAATATTTTCTGAACCATAAAGAAATTAAATATTTATTTTTCAGGGCTCCTGTATTTAAGAGTTTGGAGGAGCTGGATCTTCCAAAACATTCAAAAGTCAAGAGACAATCTAGTACTCCCAATGCTTCTGAACTTGAGCAGCAACCAGATGTAAATATTAATGACTGGAAAAACAAGTCAACATATGAGATCCTGCAGAAACTTGATGTAAGAAAACTTGATAAAAGTACCATGTAACTTCATTCTTGTGAAATAAGAAATTCTGTGCTGATACTCTTTTTCCCAGCAGCCTGCTTAGATCAGCATGATCAGTGCTGGGGCACAGAGCTGCCTGGCCCTTCACATGTTACTGTTGGCTCTCAATTCTCCCAGCTGTCCCCATCATCCTTGGTGCTCAGTGACCATCTAGGAGGGGATCCATTTGCCATGTGCCCTAAGAACAGATGTTTTATTGACAAACTGCAAGTCAAAAGACTTGAGCAGTGGGTATGCACTTGGATGGGCTGGGAACTTCTTAACGGCATCAAGGGATAGTTCCAGTCTGCCATTTGTTTCCTGTATCTAGAGGAAAACTACCAGTAACTGTTCTAGATCTAGTTTGATACAAACACATAAAGTGCTCTACTTGGTTCCATTTTCATTACAAGCATTTCTGCTGTAAATTGAAGGACCTGAGAATGAAAAATCAGGAAACTTCCAAGGTCAAATTATTATAGCTTAATATGATCCACAGAGAAGCCTCTGCAAGCAGCAGTGACAAGGATACAGCATACACAGGGTATGGAATAGTTATGAAATCCCCTTGAAAATAAAATATGTAGACTTTTCCTTAAATTGAAAAGAAGAAAAGGCCCTTTGCTTTCACCTGAAATTTTTAATAGCTGTTCTGGCTTTGCTTCAGTGACAATCTGAAGGCTATTTATGGTTCTGTTGTTGCTGTTTTTTATTTAAGGATTGCAGTTGCCTGGCAAGTCAAGTGTTACTCTCAAGTATATTGCTTAAAAGGGAAGGGCCGAATTTTATCACCAAGGAAGGTAAGAGCTGCTCCCATTTGCCTGTTCTGAGCACTGAGGAAGCAGCTGTATGTGCAGTTGCGATGAACATGAATAATAGCTGTGCATGCCAGCAGTTGTGAAGCTCTTTTCTCTGCCATTTAGAGCAATTTCTGCATTAAATAGGAGATGCAAATTGATGGTGTGGTGGGGAATGAGTTGCTGGATATATAAATGCTTTTAGATTGTTTGTAGGCCAGTGCTGTATCTGGTTGTAATTTTGAATGCATAGATTAGAAAAAAATACAGGATTTGACCTTACAAATGAAACAGAAACAAAAGAACAAGTCTAAATGTCTATAACAGTATGAACTATATGAGGCTTTATACTGATTTTTTATTCTGCTTTGATGCAATCTGACTTCAGTGTATCTGTGAAGCTCTGGTTTTGTATTGTGGCTTTCTTTTAGGGCACAGGGTCCAAATTCCTGTAACACAATTCTGAAAAGGCTACTGAAGGTTTGGGATTTTGTGCTGCAAAGTTTGGTGTTTGGTATTTTTTTCCAAAGATTTCTTTTTAATTGCTTTTTTATATATGATTACTCAGAAAGAGAGGGCTATTCAAATCAGATAATATACTCTTAGTTGTTCATCAAGCAGTGGGACTTCCCACCTAATGTTACAGAGCCCTGCTTCTTAATTTGGTATGAGATGGCTGGTTCATGTGGAGAAGAGCTGTCATATTGACATAAACATACCTTATATCTATATTGCTATGTTAGATCATAGAGTCTATAGGATATTCTGAGTTGGAAGGGACCCACAAGGATCATCATCCTTCACAGGACACCCCAGCAATCCCCCATGTGTCTGAGAGCTTCCTGAGCTCTGTCAGGCTGCTGCTGTGCCCTGGGGAGCCTGGTCAGTTCCCTACCACCCTCTGGTGCGGAACCTTTTCCTGATATCCAACCTAAACCTCCCTGACTCAGCCCCAGCCATTTCCTCGAGTCCTGTCATTGGTCACCAGAGTGAGGAGATCTGGTCCTGCCCCTCTGAGGCCCCAGTGAGGTCCCTCCTCAGTCTCCTCTGCTCTGGGCTTAACAAAGCAAGTCACCTCAGCCACTCCTCACATGGCTTCCCTGCTAAACCCTTCCCTGCACCATCTTCCTGTGCCTCCTTTGGATACTTTATAATATCTTTTTGTCTTTCTTCTGTTGTGGTGCCCAAAACTGCACACAGGGCTGGAAAGCCACATCAAGTGGAACAAAACACATTGGCTGATAACTCAGTGCACCAAGTCGTGGCTGCAATCTGCACTTCAGGCCCATGTAGGCTCTGAAGTGGCCTTTTCCAGCAGTTACCCGTAGTGTTGTGAGGCTTTGGGATCCTCAGGAGCTTTCTTTAGTCCTTTGTAGGTTGTGTTCTTTGTTCTAGAAACAGCTCAAGGCAGATTTCCTAAGCTCTGTTGAGCAAGCAGTGTTACCACTTACAACCGTTGGATCATGATGATGAACTTAAAAATGCTATTGAAACCAATTAGGTCCAAAACCAGTGCAATTGTACTTCTGAGTGTTCAGAGCTAACTTGTACAGACCTCTGGTGCCATCCCATGTGAAATAGTGGGTGATGATAACCTTTTTAACATGCACCTTGTGTTAAATGGTCTGAGTCACTAGGAGTTCCCTGCATGGAGACTACTGAGACTGACATTAAATAATCACCCAATCAATAAAACATGAATCTAGAACTTTACGTTCTGCAGTTTGAGGATGTACCTTATGATGGGGTGTACCTTTATAGGCCAAATCTGTATGTAGATTAATTTTCCCCAATATATTACAAGAACAGGTGATATTATAGGTGTCTCTACAGCATGAACAGCAAATTCAGCTGAAATCTGGTTTGGCTTTTTCATAACAACATACACTGGGAGACAGGGACTTGATTGCATCTGAATTTTAGATGCAGAGCATAATAGATAAGTGCTTTACTAAAGCAGATTCAGAATTAACTGGTCTCATCAATCTTGCCGTATTACTGTTAAGTGAAAACCTGTGCATCTTTTTTTTGCTTGTGTTTTGTTTTTCTTTTTTTGTTCAATGCCTTTAGGTACTGTTGCTGAGCATATTGAAAGAATCTACAGACGAGCTGGCAGCAGAAAGCTCTGGTTTGTATACAAATATCGTGTTCCTTCTGGCTTACACCAGCTTTGTTTCCTAATGTGTTTATAGAAAGTAAGGCTGGATTCTCACACACTTAAATGGGGGAAAATGGCAGTTTTCCTGGCAGTTGTATTGGTGTATAGCAGCTGAAGGTGTGGTTTAATAGGCTTTAAAAAATTAAGAAGCAGTTTCTTACTGTTGTATTTTAAAATACAAAAGCAATAGGCTGGTTTTGCAATGAGTGCTATTGCCAATACACAGGCCTCATTAAATTGAAGTAATGTGAGAAGAATGTTAATATTCTTATTTCTTACAGGGCATGATAAAATATTGTCAATAGCTTTATGTAGGTAGGCTAGTGATAAGATATAAATCATTTAAGCTGATGCACTAACTCAGATTTATTGCCCTGAAGTAATTTGCTTTGAGCCTGACTTTGACACAATAACTTTAAAAGGTTTCAGCAAGTAGGTTGATATTTACATGTTGTTTATTAATTTCTTTGCCCTGAAGCTCAGTAGAAGTTTAATTTCTTTTTATCAAAGTCAAGCCTGTCCTGAACTCTGTTCTCTCACTCTGTAACTATTCATAACAGGTCAGTAAATATAAATACATTTTTCATTTTTGTCTCTACATACAGTTAAATGGGCCTTTGCCAATAATAAGGTAGAACCAAAATACCTTGGTGGTATTTTTTGTAATTAATAAAAATCAGAAGTATTTTTAGGAACAAAATATGTAAACTGTTTTTCATTTCTCTTCCCTGATTGCCATGTGACACACATATAGGTTGGTGTTGCGCTACAGTGCTGCATTTGCACAGAAATTTTCTTCTTCTATAACCCCACATATTACTACTTTACTGGTACATGGGAAACAGGTAAAGTGCCCAGAAATCTGAAGTGCAGCTCTGTGAGATTTTTTTTTTTTTTTGCTTATTTGCATTTTGATAGTATCAGCTAATGCATTTTTGAAATGCTTTGCTCTTGGTCTTAAGGAGTGTTGTAGCAGTTTTCACAGGAATCAACATCAACTGTTTGAGTTTTTTACTAACATCATAGAACATTACAGCTTATTCCTCATCTCTGAATAAATGATTCTTAGTAGCCTCAAAACCTATGCTAGAAAAGCTCAATTACAGGTCTGTTAGGTTTGTATTTTGTCAGGAAATTATTATTAAATGTATTCATATCTTTAATCGTCTACTGCATATATGGAAAAATGTGGTTCTTAGAAGTTACAGCTTGTTTTTAACCTGGCAGGTGACACAAGTCTCTTTTTCATGCTGTACATGCAAAATATTACCTCAGCATGGAACACACAGCAAGGCTTTGGTGTTATGTGTTATACTTTTTCTTGCAAAAACCTTTCTGACTCTTCCTTAAATAGATTTTAAAATTACCAAAGTTATCTTGCAAAATGATGAAAATGCCATAAAAGAGGAGCTGGCATTTCTTACCTGCCTTTGTTTAAGATGGTGTTGAGAAGAGAACAAGAAGCTTTTTATGGAACTGGTAGTTTAATGAGTTCTAACTAAATACATTTTTGATCCATTAACCTATATCTGAACTAAAAAATGAAAACCTACAGAAGATTGCATAAAATCTGGTCCAAATTCCACTTAGTAAATAATGTAGGTATTTACTGAGTTAATTTTGAGATTCTGCTGTGGCAGACTTCAGACTGCTATCTGAATTCATTAAACTAGCATGTGATATGTAGTGGGATTGCTCTGTTTTCTGCCCTCAGGTCTGTTGTGCGCTTCGCAGCGAGTCTTTTAGGTAAACTAGTGGACAGCCTTGCACCATCTATTACTAATGTTTTAGTTCAGGGCAAGCAGGTAAGTCTTTGCTCCTCAGAACTGCATTAAGGAATGATAACAGAAACTAAACAAATGGCTTGTTCATTTTGAAGGCCTCTGATGCTGCTTTTAGAAGTATGCAATGGCTTAAAAAAACCTTACCAAAGAAGAGAAATCCAGAGAAAATAAAGATATGTTTAATAATTGTATTTGGAATAGAATAATTATTTTAATTAATGAAAGAATAAGACTGAAAAGACAGTTCAGCATTTATGGAAGACAGGAAGGGGCATGATTTCTGTAACTCCTTGGGTTTAAGGTCTCTGGGGAGACCTTGGAAACCCCTGCAGTGCCTAAAGGGGCTCCAGTAGAGCTAGAGAGGGACTTCTGACAAGGACACGTAGAGACACGACAAGAGGGAATTGCTTTCAAATGAAATAGGGCAAGTTTAGATTAGATTTTAGGAAGAAACTCTTCCCTGTGAGAGTGATGAGGGCCTGGCACAGGTTGCCTAGAGAAGCTGGGGCTGCCCCATCCCTGGAAGTGTTCGGGTTGGACAGAGTTTGGAGCAAGAACATTGTAATGAGATGATCTTCAAGGTCCCTTCCCACCCAAACCTTCCTCTGATTTTATCTATATGCCCCCTTACTTGACAAAAGTAGATGGAGTGAAGTATTAAGGCATCTTTTGAAAGACTTTTTAAATGAAAATGTAGTCATTCTTTGTGTGATTGAGCATAAGACAACACATGGGTGGCAGCTGGGCAAAAGGTCTTTCATGGTTTTCTGTTTCAAAGAAAGTTTAATCATCAGTGGTTTCTCCTTTCCTAAGGAGAACATTATTTTTCTTCCCCAGCAAAATTTTAATTAAATTCATGAATAGGTGCTTCTAAATAATACAAACTGAATATTTCTGTACTTTTTGTATTAAATATATGTATGTGTATACCTGCTTATATGCAATGTTGTTGTCTTACTCCAGACTGAGGTCTGGGTTTGTGCTTCTGGCACTGCTCAGCTGTAGAGAAGGCTACACCTGCATGCAGCATAATTTGAGGCTATTGGCAACTTTTTAACCTATTGTTCTTTCCTTGATCACATTATAACAATTATCTTTATTATAGCAGAAAAACTAGTGTTGCTGTCTTACTGAGAGTAGATTAAAAGCAAAACAGAATTTTAATAAATTTCCTTTTTTGTGGTTAAACAATCTAGTACCAGCAATATATTTTCTTCAAATTAAGGCTGTAATTTTTAGCATGCTAGTAGAAATAAGAAAACAAAACTATAAATTTAATTCTGAATTTTAATTGAGTTCCACAGCTGAAATGTATGAAATTATATAACTGTCTAAACCTAATGTACAGTCCTGATTATAACCAAAACAGTGGTATTGTATTTAATTTGGAAAAATATATTCCATATTCACTGTGGTTAGTGAAGTTTATTAGCTCAATAGCATCCAATTAACGGTATTAACAAGCATCAGCCATTGACATAAAATTACCTTTGTATTGTGAATTGTTTAACAAGCAAAGCAAAGTCGATGCAGTTCAGTTTCTGAATTGCTTTGCAGTGCTTTTCTTCCTGTCCCTATCCTCTGAATTGTTTTCCCTGTGCCGCAGGTGACGCTGGGAGCTTTTGGCCAGGAGGAAGCAGTTATTTCTAACCCCTTGTCACCCGCAGTGATTAAGGACATGATCTATGACAAATGCCGATTGCAAGATGAAAGAGAGGCCGTGGTGCAGCAGGAGCTTGTCATCCATATTGGCTGGATCATCTCCAATTCCCCAGAGCTGTTCAGTGGAATGCTGAAGATACGCATTGGGTCAGTAAAGTGCCTATTGTTCTTCATTACCTCTGCGATTGCAGGGGAACGTAGACTTCAGAGAACCACAAACTTGAATCAAGGTTAAAACATCATTTACCTCCCACCTGTTCTCATTAGTTCTTTAACAAAGTGACCTACAAATAGGCTGTGCTGGAGTTTTGTCACATTCCATGGTGTCTGCATTTACTTTGCTACCCACAGAAGTTAATTAATTTTTTCACATTTAGGAAGAGACACACATTTGAATAAGCACTTCTTTGAAGAGGCCAGGTGCTAGTGACTGAGATTTACTGAATCAGTGAGCATGCTTTAGAATCAGACCTTAAGTGTTTCATCTTCCATATTTTTTTCCATAGAGAAAAATACAGCATTTCAGCACTGGAGGTAGATACCAGCAGCCTTTTTTCTAGCATATAAGATTCATATTTCTTCTTTAGCAGTACATTCCAGTCATCATAAAACCAAAAATTACCTGTATTACATTTAACTGGAAGTATCCTTTTGCACTTAAATGCTTTTCTGTCCCCTCTACAGATCCATGTTATTCCTCTTTCCTCCCCTTCCTTATTCTCTGTAGCTAATCCTTTTGCAATTTTTTTTTCTTTCTCCCAAGGTTAATGCTAGAGATTCAATTTCCTTTATTTCAGTGTTATCACCCACTCCAGTGAGCAAAATTAACCTTCTCACAGAAATGCCGTTCCAGTTTGATAATGATTTGATTTAGTGTCTTGTTATTGATTTGTTTTCAGGGTTTCATGTTGAAATAGATCAAGTTTCTGACAGCCCTATTACTGTAAAAACTCCCAGCCAACTGACTTGAATTCACCTCTTATCAGTGAAGAGCTCAGCAGAAGACCCACCCTTGACTTTGGTGTGGCTTGTAGGCCACTGCAAAGAGAAAATACCAGCGAGGGACTCAGACACATTTGAGTCATGAGTGGGGAAAGAATTCCTGAGCCAGCTGTGTTGTTAATCTTAGTAACAAGAGAAGGATTCTCATCACCTGCTAAATTAAATGAATGTAGCATGTTCTGCATAATGTAATGGACCCTAATACTCCCTGCTACCTTGCACCTCTAATGCGTGATCCTGGAAACCTCAGATGTAAAGCAGCACTGAATCAGCTGGCCAGGCATCTCCAAATTCTGTGTAGTTACTAAGAACTCCCTGGAAAAGAGGTGACTTGACTTACATAAGCAAAAACATTTTGCACCTGGTTAGCTAAATACTTAAGTGACCATGGGATGTGGCTATAGAGATGATAGCCTAAATCTCTCACTGCATTTTCAGATAAAAACACAGAAAGGCTCTTATGTACCCAAGCCTTGATCAGGTGTTATGGACTATTTGAAGATAAACTAGTTCAGTTTCCTTTTGTTAGTAATGCCTACTTGAACTGAACCAGTGTAGAGGGTAAGAGGCTGAGTTCTGTACTTATCTGGCTTCTGATGTACCTGTACCTTATTTCATCTTTGATATTGGATCAGAGGCTGGAGCACTAGTTTTACATAATGTGCACAATAAAACTCAGCATTTTCCTTCGACACTTTGCCAAGTTCTGCCCCTCTGTTACCTCAGGCTAAAAACCTTCACTGTTGCTATATTTTTATTGAATCAAATTTTTTTTCATAAAGGAGCAGAAAAAGAAAGTGTGATAGACTGCAAAAAGGAATTTCAAAGGCTAAAACTAGAAATAAGCCCTGAAGTCTTTGCAAATGTAAAATGTTGTAAATTTTATGGCTTTTTAAAACTCATCAGCAAAATACATATATAGTCAGAGCATAATTCTGAGTCGGAATTTTAACATCAAAAGGCAGGTAAATGTTGGTCTTAATGAACATGGAATATAGGGAATGTAGTCCAATCAATCTTCTCTATGCAAAGCATGGTCCACAACACATTTCTTAATTGCATTATCCCTTTCAGCTTGTATCAGGTTCCAATCAAACAGGAAGAGTAGGAGAATATTTGTCTGATATTTCATGCATGTCCTGACAGCCAAATAGCAGGATTGTGTGGAATTCTTATGAGCTGTTTTATTAGACTAATTTTTCCTATTTGGAAACTTTGTATTTAATGAATAAATATATTCCTCCCCTTATGTAGATGGATTATCCATGCTATGAAGTATGAACTGAAAATCCGTGCTGGGGATATGCCAGCCAAGGACTTGTACCAGATGTCCCCCAGTGAGGTGAAGCAGCTCCTGCTGGACATTCTGCAGCCTCAGCAGCCGGGCAGGTAACGAGGTGTGGGGCTGTGGCTCCTGATTTCATTCAGAAATGTTCAAGTACATTTCATTCCTGAACTGCTTTGTGCGCACCTGAAATCACCAGGAATCTGTAATCAATTATGTAATTTTTTTAAGGGGAGGTAGCAAAAATGCACTTCTTCATTCTTTCACATGGGCCCAGGTTCTAGAATTGTTTCTTTTCTATTGCATATTCCCTTTTCAGCTTTATCTTTGTGGAAATCTCTTTACTGCCACAGAAAAGAGATCTGTCTGCTATAATGTGAACTGTTATACTCTTTGATGTGGGGAAAGGAGCCAAAAATTACCCAATACCTCCACTTAAGTAACTTGTAGGAACAGTCTATCTGCTGTTCAGTGCCTGCTTTCTTGTAGATTACTATATGAGTAAGAGCAGATGTTCTCTAGAATTCTTAAAAAATAGTGTACTGCCTGAAATTTGCAATCTTTTTTCCAAGCTGTAACCAGTTGCCAAAAAGAACATTCATTGTGATACCAAGTATGCAAGACAAAAGTTAAAATGACAATATTTCCACTTTACTTTATTGATAAGAGTGAAGTCAAAACTCTTCCTCTTGGTTTTACTTCTAGTTAAGTTAAACTTTGGCACATAATATTCTGATGATTTCCATAGTCCTCGACTGAATGAGTGATGGGCTTTTCCTCTCAACGACGAGGAATTACACCACACATCCTGCTGTTTGTGTTCCTGCTTCATTCAAAACACACCTGTGTTTTTCCCCAATCTGTAATCCCTGAGAAAAGAGCTCCTTCAGTTGCTGCCTCATCTCTCAGTCCCACTGGCTCTGTTCTGTATCTCCCAGATGCTTTTCAGAGTCTTGGCTGTGCTTATCAGTTCTTGCCATTTAGTTGCTGTCTCTGCTCATGTTGGTGCTGACATTGTCCTGTAAAACCATAGCAGAGCAACCCCTTTGCAGCATTTGCTATTAAATATTAATGCTCATTAGGAAGCATTTGGTCAGTCTCAGTAAGCAATTCAAGCACCACCTTTTGTCAGAGACTTTACCTGCGTTGCCACAGCAGCTGCTGCTTTTGATTCCTGTAACACATGATGGGTAGGTCACTGAAGGGCACTTGGGTTGAGTTTCTAAGGATGAGGATTCTTTTTTGGGTTATCTGAGTACAAAAACTCACCAGCATAGCCTTCAAAACTTTCAATCTTCTAACTTCTTCCTATACAGTATTGCCAACTCGTTTTTTCTTGCCCATTAGTGACTTGTTTTTAAAAGTTTTCTTCCTGCCAGGAAATACAGAATACTCTTCTTTTTTTTCTCCTCCTTTTCTTTTTATTTTTTTTCTTTCTGAGGACAGCTTTCCCTACTCTTGCTATGTTTTTAGAAAAAAAAAATCTCTGCTAATGTGATACCATAGCTCATTGCCAATTAATTTGTCATACAGGAAGGGCTAATGGTCTATTTACCTCCCTAACAGTCTCTCCACAACTAACCTCTGTCCCAAGTTTTCACAGAAGGTAACATTTTTGCAAGCACAGAGTCTGCAGATTACAATTTTCAATCTATTTATGTAGGTCACAAGATTGCAAGAAACTCCTTTTAAATGGAGCGTTGTTCTTTTAATGGTCCAAACAGTTCTGAAACTCACTTTGCTTATTCAGTTTGCAGGACTCTCTTCCTGACCCTATTAATGTAGGTAGGTCAGAGCATTTTTGACATCTTCAAATACTTCTTTTTTTGTATTAAGAAAACAACTTGTTATTTTTACCACACCACTGATCTTTTTGCTTTTATGGAAGTTTTCTTACCCTAATCCAAGGACAGAGCTGTACAGAGAATAAGATGAAACTGTCATAGAGATGACTTTTTGGTAGTTTAGTGTTTAATTGAGACGTGATTTATGAGAAATTTTTTCTTACCTTGCCATGTTTATCCAATACAGTTATACAGGCAAAGAGCCCACATTGTATGTTGGCTTAGCCCTGGCTTGATAGGGTTAACTTTAAACATCTCCTTGGTTCTAGAAAGTGTATCCCAGTTACCTAGAGCTCAAACCTGTTCAGAAAATGCACCACTTAGTGATAATTTTTTCCCTTTTATTCTTTGAAAAAAACCCAAAAACCAGAAAAAACCCAAACCAACATTCTGCTCTGTCTTGTGGTGTAGCTGGGAGTGAGCTACACTAAGAAATTTAAGTGTAAAACCATGCATGGAGTTGTCAGAATTAGTGTTTTCTTTACTGGTTGTAACTCAGAATTCTCACAATTTCCCCAGTATTTAAGAGTAAGGGCTTTTTAATGCAAGATATTTTAGTAATTTCATCAAGCACACTGGTGCCTGCAGGAACAGGTCATTTTACAGACAAGTGTTTTTAGTCTAAGCATGTCATGTTAATCTACCAATACAAATGGAGCAAAAACTAAACCCCCAAACTCATTAGTCGTGAATTAATTTGAGCTAGGCTGCAGAAGGTCTGCAAAACAACATTGTTAAAGCTGACCAGGGAATTTCCCCTTTTTTGTTTTTCTTTTCCAAGCAGCCTACCAGAACCAGGTCTTAGAAATACAGAAAGATGTGAGGCATGTTGCAAAGCAGTAATTTAATTGTAGTTTTTCTAAAAAATAATGTGTGTTGATTTTTCTACTTAAAATTCAAAAAGGAGCTAAGGACTAAGTAACTTGAGGAAGTCATCTCTGTCAAATACATTCAGGATGGCCACACAAGACTTAAATCTGTCTTGTGAATCCACCAATTAATTCATACCCATGGATGCCACTTCTTCAAGTTCCATTGCTGGTGTCTGTAACATTCTGGCTAAAGCCCCATTCCTTTAGTAATACTGAGAAACAAAAATAGGAAAATAGGAAAATTAAATTCTATACTTGATAGTTTTAAGTAAAAAAGAAAAAAGCTGGTATGCTTCTGAAGGCAAACAGGATTTGTGATTCATGAAGAATGTGACTCAAAGTTTGCTCAAAGCCTTTGTTTCAAAAAAGCCCTGCCTTCAACAATTCTGCTGAAATGCATTTTTCTTATATGCTTAGACCTGATGAATTTGATCTGCTACCGTTACTGGCCTGCACTGGGTGGATTTCACAGTTGCTGCTTCTTCTGCAAGGCTGACATTGTGATCTCTGTGTGCTGAGCCCCTGTGCTTGCTTTAGGTGCCCCTCAGCAGAGAGCACAGCCTGTGCTGTGTGTGCAGCAGAGGTGCCTTTGGGGTCACTGCTCACCTGCCTGGCTCCCAGGGCTGTGCAGTGCCAGGACTGCTGAGGCTGTCCCCGTGTGCCCACAGGAGCTGGCTGAACAGGAGGCAGCTGGACGGCTCCCTGAACAGAACTCCTGCCGGTTTCTACGACCGTGTGTGGCAGATCCTGGAGAGAACCCCCAATGGCTTGATCGTGGCAGGGAGATTCTTGCCCCAGGTAATCCTGCAGAGAGGCTCAGGTACTCCTGTTCCACCTGACTAGTAATGGTGAAATACCTTATCATTATTGGTTATTTTATGCCATAATGTTTTACTTAGAGTAACTTGTTAATTGGGGGAAAAAAAATTCAAGTTTTCTATTTTGTTTGGAGTAAAATACAATTAGAATAGAATGAAAGCAAATTATTTCTATTAAAGCACATTTATAAAACTGTAAGTGTAGAAGATTCTTTCCAAGTCATGGACTCTGAAATCTGCTCCCTTTTTGATCCTACAGTGGTCATTATTTCTTAGTTGAATATTATTTGTTCAACAAGCAAGTAGGCTTTGCCTGGGGGTGGGTCTGATTTCATGCATGTGGTCTTTGAATAAAAGTATGACTTCTTTTTCAGCAACCAACCTTATCGGATATGACGATGTATGAAATGAATTTTTCCCTCCTAGTTGAAGATATGCTGCAAAACATTGACCAGCCACAATACAGGCAGATCATTGTGGAGGTCTGTGGCCAATAATTAATGACATTTTATAGTGTGCATTAGTATGTTACAGCCTAAAACAAAACAAAAAAATAACCAAGACTCAAATATTTGAAGAAATAGCATTTTCCATATAAACACTTGCTACGGAGGTTTCTCCATAGATTTTTATGATTAAACAGGCTCCTGTTACATGTTCAGAACAGAGTGAGTTCATGATGTTCTTCCCCTTCAGCAAATATTAATGACAGTTCCAATTCAATTAGGTCAGAGGAGGTAAAAATCTAATAATTCCAGTGTAGCTTTCCTTCAAGTGCTTAGCCCATGGCTGTTCCTAACAATTACCTAGACAAAGGAAAACTTCTCTAAAATAACCAGCTTGCCCTCTGAACACTCCTTCTTTCCCTTTTTGCTGAGGCTGTCTAGTGAGTAGCTTTACACTACTAAATCAGCCACCTTCCCATTTCCTTGTGTTCCTCATCCTAACAGGGAAGCAAGAGGCTGTTTAAATCCTTGCCCCCACTGCACACAATGTCTGCTTTTAGAACAGATCAGGAGCAGCTGCACCACTGGTACCTGGCATCTGTGCTGTCAGCAGCATTCACTGTTAGTCCCCAAGTCCTTGCCCCTGGTGCTTGTGAGCACTCCTGCCCAGGAACATCAAACCCCTCTCACTTCTGGCTCACAGCTCATGGTCAGGCTGGTTGCTGGAACACCCCCTGTTTTTGCTAAAAGATAACAAAACTACCAAACCCAATATGACCAGTGCAGACTTCTTACTTGTAGATGTTACAACAGGACACTCATCATGTTCACATTCCTATTTTAAACCCTTTTCAGATGTAAGTAACGTAAATTCTGATGAATTGAGGCTTTACTCTGCTGACTGTTGTCTTTGGTTTTAATAAACTTCACCATAACAGAATTTTAGCATCTGTGATTATGCCTCAGAACACCAAATGCTGAGGTTCAGTGTTTGCTACTTTTCACTCTCTCCACAGCATTTGTGCAGCCACACAGCGAACTGAATAAAATGGAAAATAACTTCCCTGGCTCCCAGCCAAGTTAGATGTTAATGTCAATCATTTGCACCATGCCCTTACCTAGGCAGCCACCAGCAATTGTAACCTTTCATAAAAGCCTGCTTTTCCAGGGATTCTTTTATCCAAGTCAGAATTCTATTATCTGTGCACTATTACCTGTGCCATTATTAAATGGCTTCCTGCTTGAAAGAGGCATATGCAATTACTAGCAGTGCTATTATGTAACCTGAATTTTAAAAAAATGAAATTTGAAATCTTACAATCTTTTTCTGCCTTCTAGTTGCTGATGGTTATATCTGTTATTTTGGAGAGAAATCCTGAGCTAGAGTTCCAGGACAAAGTGGACTTGGACAAGGTGGTGAAAGAAGCATTTCATGACTTTCAGAAAGATCACAGCAGTCCAAGGGGAGCTGAAAATCAAGTGAGTAAAATATTGCTGTCTTACCGAATTTACCGTTCTTGTTGAAGTTAGTTCTAAATGTTAATTCTGTGCAGTTCAGAGTAAAAAGCAATTGACAGAAGTTCAGAATGGAATACAAATAAGAAATTAATATAGCCAAGTGCTGCCTAGGTCTGCAAAGAGCTTCTAAGCAGAGATGAAAGAGGTGCACTTTATTGCTGAGTTGTAAATTCAAAATGCTACAGTAAGGAGAATACTCTGTGTTCCATGGCTCTGAAATGGGACTCTAAGTGGGCTGGAAGAGTTATCCTCAAAGGGGAAAGAATTCATTAGGTGGAACACTAGAACAGAGAAGAGTTAAAAATAACAAAAGAAAAGAAACTGAAGTTCAGCGAGGAAGTGTGAACTTAGGATCTTATGTACACAGAGACTAAGAAAAACTTTAATAACCAAAGAATTCATATTGACAGTATTAAAGTAAGAACTTGAGATACAGAACTGTTCTTAGTTACTGATTTTTCTGCTAGAGTTGCATTCATGAACTAGCAAATGTTTGGCTAAAATTCAAAATAAGGAATAAATGCTTTTAATATTTTCTTCAGTAGAATTACAGGTTTTATGCTTTAAAGACCTCTGAATATTCTCACTACAAGTTTTGGTGCCTCGAAGCTCTGAAATTCTGGGATAAAGGCAGGTTTATTGGCCTGGTTCAAGGAGGAGATAAAACAGTCCCAAAGCTACTGAGGATGATCTTCCTTGCTCCAGCTGGCATTTTATTGTGGACAATATATTTGAAGTTATCTGTGCTAGCTCTGAAGAATCTATTGATTCATAACATTGACATGCAACAGCCCTTCCTCTTGCTGAATTTTTAGTTCCTTTAAAAGATGAGGAAGGATGTGCTGCTTAAGAACTCTTTCAAATGTTTCAATGTTCACTTTTTTGCCACTGATCTTTTTGTACTATGATTTGAAAGCAAGCCAGATACCCTGCCCCAGCAGTGTGTCAATTTGCACAATACCTTTGTTTAGAAAAAAACACAATTTCCTGGAAATTATTATTCTTTTGGTCCATGTTGGAGGGTAGTGACTCTGTGGGCATAGCAAAATCACCCATCATCCACACAAATGGTTCTCAACTGAGAGCTCCACACAGCACCTGGAATTTGCTACTGACTTCTGTGACAAGCTGCAAATCCCCAATGGCTACAAACAGAAAGGAAAATTCCATGCAAACCCCAGTTTTTACTGGTGCTGCCCTAGCCTCTGTTGAAGTGATGGATTTTTTTCTCCAAGCCCAGACCTACTTAGAATAATGCCTTTTTGTCCCTCAGAAAGAGCCCCCAGTTTAGAGTTGTGACTAGTATTTAGAATTGCTGTTGGAAATTCAGCTCCTTGCATTAAAATTTTCTGGAACCTGGCTGTCCTATATTCCCAGGTGGATGCCTGCTGGCAGTTAACTGTAACTCTGGGATTGTTCTTAGGCTGCTCTGTCTCAAGGTTTCCTAACACTGCTAGAAACTCCTGATTTATCTGAACTATGGTCTTCCATTAAATGGACTTGCAAATCTTTTGAACTTTAATTCCCTGTTAACATCTAATAAATATCACAAGTATTTATTTTAGTAAGTTCAGACACACCCTAAAACTACAGAAGTCTTATTATTTTCTTCACACAATCTCTGCCCTTGATTTAATAAAAGTAACCAATTTCCTGAATTAAAGCATTAAACGTTTTTCAGAGAAGCTAATACATAATTTGAGAGTAAGCAGGTGTTCTAATGTCACTAACTGTGAAAAACAGGTGTTCAGTGAAGGACACCTATTTTGGTAATCTGATTAATGAATGAGTTCATGTGCTCCCTGTGGTTTGGATCTTGGATTTTTTCCTTCTGAATCAATCTTCAGTCAGTTTACACCTCATGTACACCCAAGGCCCTGGCTCACCATTCTACCACACAGGCATCACACAGCTGCATATTTTAGGAGAGCAGTTGTTCTCTGACAGCTATGACATTTTAAAAAATGTTAAGAAGGTGGTATCTGTGCAGTCCTGGAAAACTCAGTGAGGAAATAGATGCAGGTAAGTACATACGGGAGATTTTTGAAAATTGAGCAGAATTATTCTCTAGTTTTAGAGCCCAAAAAACACATTTGCATTTTTAACATATCTGATGTTGTTCTTGTTTCCCTGTGTGTGGCTGCTTTCCACATTCACACTAATGGCAGCCTCTGTTCCCTCTCTGCAGAGTGACATGACTGCATTCTACAACACCCACCCACTTGGAAAAAAGGGAACGTGCAGCTATTTGAGCAAGGCTGTGATCACTTTGCTGCTGGAAGGGGAAATGAAATCAAGCAACGATGATCCCTGCACCGTTAGCTAAAGCTTGGCACGCAGCACGGGAATTGTTGCTTTACTTAGTGTTCTGTGTATTTTTCAAGCCAATTATAAGGGACTTACAATTAGGGTGACCCTGGCTAGTGACACAAATGCGTCCTATCCTTTGCTGAAGGAAGTGCCATTAAAGATACCAAGTGCCACCAGATTTTTTTCTTTCTCAGCTATGCAGCATGAAACTGAGCACATGAAGTTAGTCCTATGGTATTTGATTAAGTTGAATGGGAATGTATTTATGATCTTAAAATATGCATCTATTGTAGCTGGTTAATTCAAGGGAACGGCAGTATGAGATTTTGTCTTTATACCTCTATTTATTTATAATTGCAAACAAGTAGAAGATAAATTAATATGCATACCAATCAGTGTGGAAATACAAAAACTGGATTATTTTCTTATTATTCTACAAACAAATTGGAGGTGAAGTATTTGTTATTCTCTTAAGGTTTTCATTATCAGTTCAAGTGACAGCATTCATTTAATGTGTTGGGTTTTTAATTTACAGGTTGGTAACTTGATATACACGTTTCATCCTAATAGAGCAACTTTTTATCTCTAGCAATACACATTACTGTATTTTCCCAGTTGCTATTTAAACATCTGTAAGTTAACAAGGGAAATGTATGGTAACACAATAAAAGTTTGTTTTTTAAAAAAAGGCAAACAAGCTGTATTTAAATTAAAATCAATGAAGAAATAACTTTGTATTACATATGTTATCGTGGTATTAAAAAATTCGAGATAGACTTATTTATCTCCTAAATGTGTGAAAACACTGTATGCTATATGCTTTATTTTGGTGAAAATAATAAAAAGCAAATGCTTGTAAAAAAAAAACCCTGTCAAAAATACTGTAAGTGATATGCAAAGAGACTCCTGCTGACAGTAGTGGCAACCTTTGACCTGCTACTAGAGCCACCTTGCAGCACTGAAGTGCCACTTTTAGCAGCACTAAACACACTTAAGCTCCAGAACAGATCCCTAAACATTTTGCTAATTAAACTGATGGTGAGGAGCTGCAGCTCAGCTGTGAATGAGTTTTTGCTGCACTGGTGTCAAAGGCAGGTGCTTTCAGAGGGCACAGCCTGTGGTCCTGCTGCCCCCATTGCTGTTACACACTTATCTGTGCAAGCAGAGTGGGGAAGTGGCAGGGGGACAGGGAAGCAGATCCAGAGGCCACCCTCATCACTCGGGGTGGGCCCAGCCTGTGGAGTGTCTGTCCCTGGAGCAGCCCTGTGCTGGCTGCAGGGCTGCAGCACTGCCCTGACTGCAGCAAGGTGGGGACAGTTCAGCAGCAGCCTCAGCTGGCAGCTGTGCTCAACACTGGCTGAGCCACTCCTCTGAACACTACAACATGACCTCGGATTTTTTATTGAATTACTGCCCTAGGAATTACCAACTGCAATGGAGTCCACTTGTCCTTTTTGTTAAGTGTTGCCTGCAGCTCTGCAGCTGGCCATGGCTCAGTGATTACATGAGTAGCAAGATCTCTGTTTCTAGTAGATTTTAACAGTACTATTGGAAATGGATGTATCTCTAGCTATACAAAACAGAACATAACTGTTGTTTACAAACTGAAAATCCTATTGAAAGGGAACAATCCTTTACATACAGACCCTACACATTACTCCAGGAGTGCTGGCAGTTTAGACAGTAGCTCGGATTTTGGTTTTGCAAGCATGTGATTTAAAGTGTAACTCAGTCTAATTCTTACCCCTACTTTCTCCTTTTCTCTTGTTCCATTAGCACCTCAGTTATTGGTAAGCCTCAGGTTTGCTGATCTTGGTCTGAAGTTTAGAACTGCAAATGAATGAAAATGCCCATGACCATTTACCCTTATAAAACCTGGAATGAAAATCCATGCAAACTGTTCCTGTTTTCCTTTATAGCCTTGAACACAATTTCTCAGCTGCTACGAAATAAGGATAAATGAGAAGATGAAGATACCAAAATCCAGCAGAGTCCACATTCTCTGAAAAAGGTTCTCGAATCTGAAGGGATAATACCATTAATTTTTCTCTTGGTGAAGTAGGAACAAGACAGAGGAGCTTGACACAAATGACTCTTGCAGAACCTGCCTTTTAAATTATAGCTTTATAGGATAACACAAGGTAATTGGAATAGAAACTAAAATTTATATTAAATATTTTTCTACATTATATAATAGGCTAGCAGAAAATAAAGGGTAAACCAGACAGTTTTTAAACAGCCACATCTCAAGTGATATATGGTTAATATTTAACAAGCTTGGTCCTAATTTCTTTAAAAACATTCTGCCTCAACAGGATAAGGAAGGAGATGCCTTTGGGGTTACAAATTAGAAACTGCAGGTGCAACAGTCACTGCAGTGCCCTGTGTACTTGCAAGACCTACTGGCAATAGAGTTGCTCCAGATTGTAAAGAAATAAGTCCCAGAGGGTTCACACCATTCAGTTCCCATATTATGCACCTTCATAGTGCTCCTGAAAACCCATTCTGCTTACAGGGGGAAGTAAGATCCATTAAAACAATGGGAAAACAACAGCAGAAAAAGCTTCAGCTTTTTTTTTTTTTCAGCAGAAAAAAGTTCAGCTATGGAGTAAACGCAGGTTGGTTTTAGCACCACTTTCTTTTTTTTCCAGATTCCTCTATCAGATACTCTTGAGAAGACCAAATTATTTTAGTTAGCAAACCATAGGGGAAAAAATTCCTCTGCTATTAGAAAAAGAGGATACACCAATCTCCAGTATCAACTTCTGATTTAAACACACATAACCCCACCCCCCTCTCCACTCCCAAACTCAGTCACCTTCAGTTTTATCAAAACCAGAGTCTTCACACTGGATTCCTGGGCCACTTAATAGGTGTCGTGTTTCCAATGCATCAGACATTTCAGACTGCACGAGTCCTCAGGAGAATTCAGGAGGGAAGAAGTTGACACAAGCAGTTCAAGGCTTTCTCGGAATTTTTGCTGTTCGCTTTGTTGCTTTCCTCCACATGAATTTTCAGTCTTATTTTCTTACAAATCAATCTGTGCAACTGATACAGAACGGATACAGGAAAAAATGCACAACCAGGTTAATAATAAATCAGGCTCTGAGAAATCCTCTTCATTATTTCCTAAGCCATCACAGCTGAAAATGTAGTAAGAGATGCAGATCTGAACAGGCTTTTGTTGGCTCAGTCCTGGAGCAGGGGATGTGATGGTATCACAACACTGATGGGGAATTTTTCTGAGCAACGTTTTCTCATCAAGGTCTGTAGGCACACAGTTTGTGGTGATTGGCAGTGAGGCTGTGCTGTAGGCACACAGTTTGTGGTGATTGGCAGTGGGGCTGTGCTGCAGGCACACAGTTTGTGGTGATGGGGAGTGGGGCTGTGGTGCAGGCACACAGTTTGTGGTGATGGGCAGTGGGGCTGGCCCAGCCTCATCCCCAATGGGCACAGCTGTGAGCAGCAGGTGAGCAGCACTGACAGCAATGAGCCATGGAGTGCCCAGGTGTGCTGAGCAACCACCAAAGGGAACAGAGGGCACACAGGTGCAATGCATGAACATGAGGATATAAAAGGTTGGGCTAAAGAGCAAGAAGAGCAGATGCTTGCAGCCTTCTGAGGTGACATGATGTTACTCTGTATGGACAGACACCTGAAGCCCTCTGATGTGGTAAGGTGTTGCTGTGTTTGGGGGAATGCTTAAAGCTCTCTGAAATTGTGTGGTGATATTCTGTGTATCATGGCTGTCTCAACTGTGACCTGTGCTGTGGCATATGCTGCAACAAAGGTCCACCAGCAAGCAGTGTCTGATAACAGCAGCTTTAGCATTACTGTCATAATACCATTCTGCTTTTGTAATTTAGGTCTCATATTTTTTGTTTTCGCTGCTATTTAAAATGCTTCCTTAAGCCTTATACATTAAGTTCATGTCATGAAAACAAATTCCCTAAGAAATGGCCATCAGTCAGAATCACTGTTATTTTATGTTCATGTACCTTCTGCAGTTTTCAAGAAAATCTACTTGCTTGGCCAGTGGCATTTTTAAGACTGAAAATTATCCTTCTGTAAAAATTCTTTTCAGCTACATGGGTGTTACAATACTAATATCACTGGAAGTGGAAGACATATTTAATAAAAAAATCAATACAGTCAGAGTATTTACCTAGAAGAGACTTTGTATATAGTTGGTAAGTAAGAGGAAAAAATAAATGTACCAGAGAAAGTGGGAGTGGTGAGGAAATCTGATGCTTAAAACATAAATTTAAAAAATACTAGGATGCAATTAAGTCCACTGAAGCCTATATATCTCATCCCAAAAATCAATCAAAAAATGGCTTGATTGAATTTTTAGGTAATTACTATCCACTCCTGCCAAATATATTCTGTTTGCCAGAAGCGTGACAGTCTTTTAAGCTAATGAACTAAGCCTTGCAGCATGAGAAGAGAAAATTAAATGAGCAAGAAAATCTTTGCTGTGCTATAAACACAAAATGCAAGAGTGTTAGAAAACATGGCCGAGAGGCCAAAGGAACTGTGCAGGGTTTTATCCACTGCCCATCCCTACCTCTGCTCCTTCCACACTCAGCTCAAATCATGGCTGGGGGTGTGTGAATATGGGGAGAAGGTAAGAAGGAAACTCAGCTGGGGTCTTAGGTGGAGAGAAGTTAAAGGATTTCCCCTAGGGGTTTGTTTTTGGGAGTGGAATAAGGAATGTGCATTCTTTTCATTTACCCATGTGGTACTCTGACATTAGGAACTATCAATGGTATTTTCTCCACCTGAAAGTGCTTTTTCCTCTTGCACATTGGCAGGAGATGGAACAAAAACAAATGCAGAAAAAAAGAGAGATAAGGAATATGAAAGTCTGTATGTGGTGGGTCTTTCCTGAATCAGATTCTCCTAAAAGGCTTGCAGGAGTTCCTTCTGTATCCTTCCATAACAGTGCATGTTTCTGACAAGGGGAGGAAGACAGGAACTAAGAAACTTCCCCTCCTCACCTAAGTACATACAGGATAATTGCTACTTTTTTCAGATCAGGTCAAAAATTAAGTTTCTTATTTCATAAAACAACAGCCTTTTGAGACAAAAATATGCTCTTTGGAACAGAGGGTCCTGCTACCACCCAACAGTAAGGATTGATGTCACCTCAGCCTTGCCCTTTTGGGAATGTGGCAGGAAGCTCAGAAAGCCCATAAAGAATGCCATAGTTGATAGGATGGTGAAAATATCAATGAACAGCCCCACCTTCTCCTCACCTCTGTGTACTCCCACCATTGTTACCAGCCAGATCTGCACTAGAGGCTTGGGCTGACAAGCCCTGTGCCCCACTGATGCTTCCTGTTGGCTGGGAGGCCAAAAGATTTTGGGCAGGATCAGAGGATACTTCATAAGCTGTTCCTGGACATGCAGACAGCAGAGGCTACTGCTCATCAGCCTCATTCCAGCCTTGTTCCTGTACCTGATTTTATTCCAGCCAAAGCAGGAACATCAAAAATATTCCCCAAAGACTGTACACACCTCACTGGAGTGCTGCTGGAAATGGTAAATTATTGTATACACAAGAACCCTTCAAAATGGGAAGTCTAGGTTGGCAGTCTGATTTTTTGATCTCTGCTGGAGAGAACTTGATGTATGGTTAGAAACTTTTCTTCTCCCAACCAACCGACACGTAACTGCCCTCACAGCACCCAGTCAAATATGTTGTATTTCTAGCTGCAATAAATGCTCTCTCTCTTCAAAGCACAGATGTTTTACAGAAAAGATGCAAGAGACTTTTGCTCCAGAGCCCTGGCAGGTTCCTGTGCCTCTCTTTTATGACTAGGAAGGCACCTGCTTAAGTACCATGCTTGGGGATCCTACAGTCCCTCCTGTATATTTTCTGCTAACACCTTTTATCCCACATATAAACAAAAAGTATTGGAATAATTTAATATATATATTTTAAAATGCAAATACATTGGGAAACCTTAGCCTTGAAGTTTATTTTTGTTAGATATATTAAAAACATTTCATAGTGAGATATGAGAACATGAAAACAAGTAATAGTATTTGGATCTCATTTATCTTTTAAGTTGTTTCCAAAATCCTCTTATCATGCAGAAATTGTAATGTCCTTCTTGTCCTTTGAGGCATTGGCCAAGACAGAGAAAGCTCACCAACTCTTCTCAAATTAAGCTTTCTTCACAGTGCGGGTTTCAAATTCAGTGCTGTCAGCCTCTGTTTCAGTTCCATGATTCACACAAGCTTTGGATCAAGCCTCATGTGACAAAATGAATTTACTGCTTCTGGATATTTATTTTTTTTATCTTAACACTGTCTGCCTCCCAGTACTGGAGTATTCATTACCTTAGATCAGGTTAATTGTGTGCTTATGAGAACTCATTTGTATCTTGAAGCCTTTATATTAAATATCCCGTTGCCTCAACTGGCTAAAAAATTCCTTACCCAGTTACAATGTCAAGTCTTGTATTGGACCTGATTCTGGTTAGCTTTAAATGCTTTTGTTTCAGAACATTTAACTTGTCATGCAAAAATAAAACAAAATGTACAAAAATGGCACATTTTGGGATATAAATAACAGAGGTTAAGAGACAGCTGGAGTGGATGTTCTGTGGTCACTGACACCTCCCCTCTCACACAGATTGCAGTGGCACTGCTCTAACGATGCTGCAATTTGCATTTAGAAAAGGAGAAACTGTCAGAGACAGCAGCAGTTCATTAATTTTAATGTAACCCACCCAAAAACTGCATAAAGCAGAGGTAAATATTTGTCCATGGGGTGTCAGCCATCTCTTCTAGTCCACCATGATACATTATTATTTCCTCTGTACCTAAATGACCTGTCAGACTGGAATGCTGTTCTGAACCAAGCTTCAGTTACAGAAATTATTGCTTTAAAAATATTTTGCAGTTCCTTGCAAAGCAAGGATTCAAGATGTAAGAGATAAGATGGAGGACAAGGACAAATAAAGATTTGGTTACCTGTCCTTACTATTGCACAGGCAATAGCTGTTCGTTCTTTCAAATAATTTTAAGATTTTTGTTGTCATTGCTTTTGAATAGAATTGCCTATGCCTGAACTGACAACCAAACCATCACTAAGTGATTGAAATCAATATCAAGAGACTAAAAGCAGCATAAAAGGCTTAAATTTGAATCATTCAAAAAACCAGAAAACACTTGTTCTGTATTCTTGCATGCCTTTAAGCTGAGTTTTAGTTCTACACATACAGTTCTTGGGCTTGCAAATTCCATACATATAATTTTTACATGTAAATACTTAAAGCTGATATCAAAACATTTGGCTTCCTACAAAGACAGGAGCAGACACAGCCAAAATGCCTTTGTGGCATCTGCTGTTAGTGGCCCCCCCCGTTTACAATGCCAAAGTCATTGTGGCCTTTGTGCAGCCCTCAAATAAAGGTACCCTCAAAGCTGTACCTTTATTATGCTGTGTTTTTCAGCAGACTGTTACATGGCACTGCAGACTAGAGCCACTAGTCCAACATTAATGCTTTATAATGACTGCTGATGCTCTCAGAAGATGGAATTACATCTCCATGAAGGAAAAACATACCACTTTGGCATAATGTAAAGCAATAGTTCCCTCTTCACTGCACTCATAAGCAAGTTACACTGTAGATAACCCACAGGGGAGACTTAGTCTGTTTTGCAAACCCTGTCATAGGCTTCACCCTAAAGCCAGAGCTCCATCACCAGCCTTCTCCTGAAAAGAGCTTTTGCAGAGGATTTTCTCATCAATACAAAGGCCTCCAAAGAAAATAGGCTCAGTGTAAGACAGGAAAGCAAAAAACCCCACAAAGGTATCATTGCAGGAATTGAGTCTTCTTCAACTTGTTGTTCAAACCTGACAGAGTTAATGTATAGGAAGTTATTTGTATTCTATTCATATAGAACTATCATAGGTACAGAGTCAGAACTTCAAATTCTACTGGACTTCTAGACAAACAATTCCTGTGTTCATTCCACTGACAAGATGTGGAACATTTCATTTGCATCTCAGTCAGGGATTTGTTAAGGCAGCAAGATTCATTTACTCAGAGCTTCCTACCAGGTGAACTTGAATCAATTTGATTGCTGAAAAACAGGTCTTGTACAGAAAGGTGATTCCAATACAATCTCACTGACAGATCACTTTCAATGTAAAATTTCAATACAAAACACAATTCAGTATTCACACTTCCTCTGAAATCTACAGTGGTTTTGATCAAAGAGTCAGGTGCAAACTGATCCAAGACTTACAATGTCCAGTCCCCAGAACTAGCATAGTTTTGGCATAGGAAAAGATGAAAGCAGCAGAGAGAGCTTTATTTTAAATCCTCTCTTAGAGAAGCCCTGGTAACAGAGACTCAGTTAGGACAGCTCATGAATAAAGGCACACCTATATTAAAGTATTAGCTAGACCCAGACTTTCCTAGAACAACAGCTCTTTAATGCAGAAATCCACTACAGCCTATTCATGGTAATATTTCAAGACATCACATTTTATTTATTTCTGGCAAAAAACTTCTGCCATGAGGTTACAACAAATTCACTAGTTTTACTACAATGCTACTAAACTACTTTTATTAAAAATGAACCCTGGCACCAGGCCAGCAAGTGGACAGGATTTTTGGACAGGATTTTCAAATACATTCACTTGAACTGTGGGATGTTGCTCTCTGCTATAGCAATGGTAAAGTTTCCATTAGTGTCTGAGTGAGTAATGAACAATTCTCCAAGTGTTACCCATATTTTCTTTCCCCCAAGGCTGCTACAGACTTCTCCTGTGCCTCCAGTCACTCCCCTCTGCTCCTGCTCCATCCAGCTGTTCCAAAGTTTACAGCATTATGTGTTTGAGGCTGCCAGCTCAAATTTTCAATTTGTTCAATAACGGTCTACAGAGGGATATGAAACAAAAAATTACTTTAGAATATTCACCATGCCTTTTATATAATCTTTCAGAAAATCTCCAATATCCAAGTCTGCAGACTAGGAACTGGCCCATGAAGTTTTTCACTGACAAACTTCAGTAACATTTTAGAAGAGAATTCGGCAGCTGTCTGGCATTAGCCCTCCAGTTTCCATGGATACAACAATTAGATCAGCACAAACGAAGCAGCTGAAATTTTCAAATGAATAGTATTTTACATCATCCTCTCACACAAAAATCCTGGTGACAATAGACACGTTAAAAATATTGAAATTTTTTAGTTGAAAGTCCACCCACAGAGGCAACACTGTTAAAATAAAGGTTTTATAAGAGAAGAAAATAAATCCAAGATTTTAACTTCTCATTTTACCGTCTCTTAAAATTTACTGAAAAATGATTTCCAGTTACATAAGTGTTTTTGCAATACCAACAAAATTTAGAAAGAAGCTCACCTTCTTTTCTGGGGGGAAAAAAAATCAAACCAAGCCAACAAGACCAACAGAGAAGCTATATGTGCTTTTAGGAGAACTGCAACAGGAGCTTTGCAAATACATCCAACTTGTTAGTGCTGATCTCAAAATATGATACTCACAGACACAAATTCTGAGCCAAGCAAAAAAAAAATTATTAAACTCACTGGAAATACTTAATACACTGAAGCCAGTAACAGGAATATGCAATGACTGCAACCAGGTAACTTGTAAAGATAGAAGGCTGAATGAAAATCTCTAAACAAGAATAATGTTGGGTGATCGAGACAGTTTGTCACAAGCTTTGTTACCTTTGGTGTGTCTAAGAGGTCTCATTTTAGATATCCACTGTGCTTTCTGTATCATTGTGTAACAAATCTAATGCTTCTGTTTCCAATGAGGAAGCCAGCTAAAAAGCTCAACCTTCTCTAAGGTGCAGGAAAACATGACTAAATGCATGGAAGGAAAGTTTGGATTCCCTTCTCATCAGGCACTGTTTTTACAGACATAAATAAATACACAAAGTTTGCCAGGAGAGATTTCTCTGTTGATTTCTTCTATAATTTATTTTGAACCACACACGACTTCCTCTTACAGATTTGATATTAATTATTAAATTGTCTGAGAAGAGCTGTTGTGCTAAGATCCTTTATGAGCATTATTAATTCTTTCATGATTTAAAAACATTCATAACTCAGAAATTCAAAGCCTATATCCATTAACCAGCCAAAACCAAGGTTGTAATGATCTCTTTAAATTGAAAGTGGAATGTATTGTGAATATTAATTGCATTTTTTTGTTATTACGTCAAATAACTTTTTTATACTAATGGTTTCAGGTTTCTCTGAGTTTTCCCAATTGAAGGGCTAGCAACACAAACTAAACTGCCTTTCAGTGTGCTCTACTCTCAGACACATTGTACAAATTCCACAAAGCACTCTCTGGATTCTTTGATGGGCAAACAGGCAGCATATACCCCAGAGAGCACACAGCCAACTGACTGTGGCACAGCTGGGTTTTTAGTGATTCTCACAGCATGTAAATTTGAAGACTGAATGTCTCACACTAAATAAGGAGACAAATTAGATTTTTAAGTTATGCTCAGATATCAGAGAGGTAACTGAATGTTGATGCAAACCAAGCCCTTCCAATTGTTAGTCTGAGTCACCAGAGAGAGCAGTGACAGGGCTGGCACCCTCCCCTCCTGTCCCCAGCCTCCAGCCCTGCACCTGCACCAGTCCAGAGCACACAGCCTGCCCCGGAGACAGCAGGAAGAGGGAGCAGCTGAAAACATCCTGCACCTGGTTTACTTTTCCTCTGGGGTCTTAGAACTAAGGCAGCTGCACTCAACAGCTCCAGTTCAGAAGATTTTTGTGCCTCCTCTTCTCAGAGCTCAAGGTACAATTAGTCGCTCTCGCTATTCACCATTGCAAACCTGGTGCTTGGGCATACTTTTGTTCCCACCACCCATTCCATAAAGATTTCCACCCAAATCTCTGCTGTCTGCACCAAAATTTTCTACTAGGAATGAACAGCAGTCTATCCCAAATCCAAACAAAGTTCCACAAAACCAAAACAATCTCCCTACTCTACACTTCAAAGGGAACCACAAAAATAGTCAGAACAACTGATACAACATAATGATTAGGACAGAAGAAGGGAAATGTGAAATCCTAATTCTGGAATGACAAAATGGTTCAAGCATGATTTGTTTTTAGAAAAAAAAAGGACTGTTCAGGTTCCCCTCTAAAACAGCTTTCCCTGTATTCACTATTAATGAGAGTCAGCAAGGACCAGCAGAAGGAAAACAGGCACAGAGGACCATGGGAAAATGGAAAAAAAGGAAAAATCCAGCAGAGAATGGAAAGGCTTCACTGGCACTGCTGTATTTTCTTTTCCTGTCTCTCCAGCTTAACCAGGAAAGTTTACATCTCTCCTTTTCTTTTTATAAAGGAGGAGAGAGCTAGGCCACTGGAAGAGGACCAATCTATATTATGTGCTACAAAAGTTAGTCTAATAGCAGATTAAAGAAAGCCTTGAAAATTAAGTAAAAGACTACTGGATGTTTTTTAGTGTCTAACTCCATAACAGAGAGCAGGGGATATATATACATATTCATCAGAAGTCTACATGGAAAGGTTTAAAAAAACCTAAGACATTAATGTGGAGACTGTCAACAATTCAAGACAGGAACTATTTAAATGAAATTATTTAAAGACTGAAATAGCATCAGCTATTCTGGGGAAGCTGAATTTATTTCTGTTACCCAGATAGCTTTCCCTGTATAATCCTGCCACACACCATGTTTGCTGTCACTATAAAGTTTGCTATTACAGATTTCTGGGGATACCTAGAAGCACATAAGGATAATTTGTCTCTCATGGAATGCTATATCAGTAAATATCCAGGCTATATCAGTTAGATAAATGGGGGATGCAAAGCTTAACTCATGAAAATTTTGATTGTTTACTACTTCTTCCAGTGAGCTTTTTAATGTAGTGTAACATAAAATGTTATGGGAATAAGAGGAAAAAGCTGGGCATCAACAGCACTGCTGCCAGGCAATATAACCCAGAAGTGAAGAGAGTTTTCACTACTTCCAAAAAATTAGTTTGATGGCATGTATTGCATCTGTTCATTTTTCCAGTGCCTAAACAGGCAAGAATTGTTTTCAAATCCTATGAGTCATATTAGTTATTTTATGGTTTCCATATAAAGTACAAACATTTTTGACACTAAAAATTGTAAGTTGTAACTGAAAAGAGGCCAGGTTTAACCTGCATTATGAAATCACATATGTTAGTCAAAAGAAGACCCAACATGGATTTCAGATTCATTGCTGATCAATGGCACCCCACTGTCATACAGACATTTGCATGACACAGCGAAAGAAAAGCCTTTCAAATTAAACAAGTTTAATAATCTACATCTTGACCTGGACACTTCACATCCTCCCCCAATTCCCAGGATTTATTTAAACATGAGAGCCAAGTTGATGTCTGATTTCCACAAACCATGTCTCAGACCCTGCAGAAAGAGGAAAATGCTGAGGAGTTTGGTGTTCTACAGCATGAAAGGTGAAAGCACATCCTCCACAGGATCAGTAATGCCCCTGTGCTCAGTTCCACACGTGTGTGTGTGTGTATCTACACACAGCTGTACACAAATTTATGTGTGCACAGGGTTAATCAGGCCTCTGCCTTTAGCCATGCCCATGAACAGCCTCTGCTGTAGTACCTGTGTGTGCTTTTTGGGCTGCAGAACCAATTTGCCTAAAGGCAAACTGCACAATATGAATTTGGGGTTGTAAGTACTATACCCAGCTTTCTGACTAACTCTGTAAAGCTGGGCTCAATCCACTTGCCTGCTCTGCGACTGGGTTTAGGCCTCTGGAAACTGCAGAACACAGCCTGGGTTTCCTCAGGGTGGAATACTTAGGAAGTGCTACAAAGTAATTAAAGAAGCTTCCATCACGAACCAACCAGAAAGACGCAGTAATTTCTCCTTCCCCCACAGTGAGTCAGCAGAGTCAGAGCTCTTTCCCAAACACAACTCGCCTCTCCAGGATGGATTTCCCCCTTTATTTCCTAAGCTGAGGCAATCACAGCTCTTTCTGCTTCAGCAAAATATACTCTGCAGAACAACAAATCTCTCCTCAGCCTCAAAAATGGCACATTCTATATCTAAAAATACCTCAGCTACCCTTGGAGGTTTCCATTTGCCCTTATACAGGATAATTAACTCACGGATTTTGTAATTTTCTGATAATGGGAACAATTTTAGGGTAATTACTAAGGCATTAAGGTTCTCTCTCTTTTTTTTTTAATTCATTGCTTTCTTTACAGTATCTGAGGCAAAATTTTAGCCCCACTCTACAACTTTGGTGACTAATGTTTTATGAAGATCACATTAAATATTCTTGTGCAGGAGAAAAAATGGGGTGCAATTATCTTGAAAAGATTATCCTGATCTAAGATACTTAAGGAATTTTAGTCCATTTAGTACCAAACCTGCCTTTAATCAGATCTTCTCCTTATGTCTAAATGCTGCTCTGAGATCTACATTAAAACAGAATCATTTGCAGAGACATACACATCCAAAAGCTTTATTGTACCCTGTTCCCAAAGCATAAACTTTGGAAACTTGCTGGCAAACCCTCAAGACTTCACAAGGGAAGATATGACATTGATACAAAAATCATATGACAACCTTAATGGTCTTCTGCCCTTTAGCATCAAGGGCAAGCCCTCAGGTCCACTATGTCCACATAAAACCCATTAAAGCTGGAAAATGAATTTCTCAGACTAGGTCAACAGTATATAATATTCAATGAAAGTGCACTAATCTGGGCTCATGTCCATCTCCGTTATTCTTTTCCATTACGTTACAATAATTTCTCTTGAATTGGGATGCTAAGGCCCTTAATGCAATAATGCAGGTTTTTGGGCAAGCATTTGATTTGTGTTCTATGGAGTTTTGCAAGAAAACATTTACATTTAGTTCTTTTTATTCTTCTTCTCAACTTTGACTTGTAACAATCCTACAGTATAATTATTTTAACGTAAAAAAATTAGTTAATTTCAGGCATATTCTCAAAGAATTCCACTGAGAATCGATGTTGTGGTGTTAGTATGAAAATATCATTTGTTATGTTTGTAGCTTTCAGTGGAAACACAGTCAGGTATCCAAAAAACACATCTAGAAAAAAATCTGCTAGGAATACGTAGGCCAGCGTATTTCATAAGCAAATTAAAAGGAATTTTTTGGGGAAAAAAGGGCACTTTTAATAGCTTCATATATGAAAGATATCTGCTGACAAAGAGCTAAAGAGTATAAATTAATTAAATTTATTTTTTTCATACAGAGCAAAAAAAGGCTATACCAATGTGTAGATTTCACCAACATCAGTTAACAATGCAAATATTAAGTCACTTGGATGAGCTCTTTGGTTTATTGATTTATCCATTCTTCTGTGTGGGATGGTAAATTATTGAAAACTAAGAGATCTGAAACCAGAGAATGGAAACACATCAGGGTTTGGGTCATTAGAGAAGAAGTAATAACTGAGAATTAAACAGGTATTACCACAAAATATGAAGGCATAGAAGTATTTTACAATGAGTGAAAAACATGCATATTGTGAGGAAATACAGAAGGAAAAAACCTGTCACAGTGAACCAAACAAACCTCAGAGATAAACCTTCATAAACAAGGGCTATAATTCACTCACAGTGAAATGATTTTAACTTTAAATTAAAAACAAACAAAAAACAACAAAACAAAACAGAAACCTCCTTCCATTATTAAATTTTTGTTTTCTTTGTGTTATTTCTTATATACAGTTGATAAAATCAGATGTCGACTGGACACTAGAGTATGAGGTTAATGGTCGAAAGTGGAAAAAAAGCAGGGAGAAGAGACACACATCACACAATATCCAAAAGAAAGGGTACCAGTGACACAGTGCATGCAGAGGGCACACCCTGTACCTTTGTTACATATCAAACTTGCTGTTCTCATTGACACAGACACCTTTAATGGTTTGGTAGGGTGGCAGGAAACTCCTGGAGACTGACACAGATAATGTCAATGTTAAAACAACCACCATAAAAGGACAGTATAGATTCCAACAGAATAAATAGGTGTGTTTGATCCCTCAGACAGCAAATACTGTCAAAAACTTGTTCTGCATGTAGTGGAAGAACAGCTGGAAGCTGCAGTTTGAGCATTACCAAGCAAACTGCAGCACACATAACAAACACTGCAGCTGGGAGCTGTCTCAGCCTCCAAAGCTGCCCACACATGAGGAAGAGATTGAAAATGGCCCAAACTGTAGCACCTGTTATGCTGTACATTAAATCACAACTGTCAGGCTATGATTTTTAACCTAGGAAAAGCACATTTTCAGCAGCAATCTGCTTTAGTGGTGTGCAGTTTGCAGCAGCCACCACTACCAGCTCTGCACGCAGACGTGCAGGGCTCTCACTGGGCTGATGTCTGTGCTAAAGGTGTTGTGTTATTGACACAATGGACAGCAGAAGTGCCCGGTGCCAGAGTGTTTAACACCCAGGGAAGGGGAATGGGCAGGGAAAGAGCTGCCATGACTGCCCTGCACAGACATGGGCCCTTGCTCCTGATCTGCCATATGACCAAATCTTGAAGCCAACATGGACTCAGAATATTCTTCCTTGCAATTGCACTCCTGCCTTCCTTCTGAGAGTAATTAGGGCATCACTGCAGCCACTTTGTGCCCCAAATTGCTCTGTCTCTCCCACTAAGTCTAGAATTAACTCTGAAAGGAGATTTGTGTCATTCCTCCAGGAAAGAATTCCACATAAAGCAGAATCAGAGGGATCAATTAAAAGTTCAAAGAGACAGAGGCAAGAAAAAGCAGGTGCCTTGGAATTACAGGTTTATACCCTCCCTCCTAAGGCAAACTCCTGAAAAATGCCCTCCCGAAGCACAGGACAAACTGCACAATGCTGCTTGTAGAACATACTGGCTCAGGTCATCCACAAGAAAGGATCCAGCACTGGTTAGGAAACCAGCTGCACCAAATGAGAATTTTCCTATCTGACAAGGAATTGTTTTAGTCCATTGCATACCATCATTAGACCAACCTCAGTTCAAAAAATAAGGTTTAGTGCAGCTTATACCTTATTGTACTTAAAACTGTGTTTTTCCAGAGTATGTGCAGTATCTAAGGATTTACAGGACTGATTCTGTAAAAAAAAAGAAATTAATTGCCTCAATAGATTTAGAATTGAGAACACAAAGAATAATACAATAAGACTTTGAAAGCTTTATGTTAAAATAAAACAACAACATTTCAAAAATATGTATTGGACAAAAAATAGGAAATTGGTATTTGACATGCTGTAGGTTTTGATCATATGCAGAAACAAAAAAGAAATGAGATATTAAAGGACAAAGAGCAAAATGAGCCATTAAGTTGTTTCTATGGCTGCAGTTGCTACTGCAAAACTACCTCAGAAAGAATATTCAATAAGAAAATAAAAGCAGGCTAGGAGAATAATCTAAGCACAAAATATTTGGTTTTTAATTCCAAACTAGGAAGAGTTAAATATGTTTATTGAAAGGACTGCTTTAAAGACACAAATAAGAGGCAAAACAAAACTCTCTTGTTAGCATCACTGGAGCAGAATTATTTGCATTGAGCAATACTTGGTGTACAGAGCAGAGAACCAGTTCTAAGACATCAGCAGAGATATTTTTGCTTAAGAGCCCTCTCCATGTCAAGAAGAGTACCAAAATGCTTCATGAGAATTTGCATTCATTCTATTCCAGGTTTGAGGAAACTAGATTTTATTTCCCATCCACAGCATACTGTCAGTTTTTATCACTCATATCCTGTTACGTAACAGAGTGGGACTGACACAATCCGTTCCAACTTAACAGAACCTGAGCTGTCATCTGTAAACTCTGAAAAAGCACTTCTCTAATGCTGCAGTGACATGCAGCATATTTTATTTTTAACATCAGCTTGTTTTTTAATACCTGAGGAAAAAACACTATCAAATAAAATACTTCATTGACACCTGCATTCTCTAAACAGTGCAACTGCATTACCATCATGGCCATTCTCCTGCACAGGGGTACATAAATTCCATACCAGTTCAGATGACATTTTTGATCTAGGTATTAGTTCATGCATAATCCAGGGGCAAGTATCTATGAATACATAGGTATAATACACAAGTATCTATGAATACACATCATCATACTGAACAGAATTTTAAAGTTTCTTAAAGTGAAACAAATCAAGCTCCCAAGGCTTGTGTATCTGCTTTTTTAGTTAATGTAATGACAGTCATAAAACTCATATACATATGAAACTGAAACCTTAATATACAAAGAGTGCATACAGCACTTTGACACCCATTTCAGTACAGATTGCCATAGTGCCCTTAATCTGTCACCTACTACCCTTGGTGATGGTGAAGTTAATGATGTTAGTCAATTGACATGAACCAGTGCTAGTGCTAAAGACACAGCACTACATGATCCCATTATAAGGAAAAAAAAACAAAAAAAAAGATTTTGCAGCACACATCTTCATGGGCTCATTATATTTCCTTAAGATTCTCGTGAGGAAATTTAATGAGTCAAACTGGCTCCTAATTACAGCTGCTAAAATCAATCCATGTGAGAGGTGGTTCTGCTCTCCCTGGTAGCGAACTACTGCATCAGTTCAAACATTTTTTGACACTACACCCAAAAGCAGGAGGCTCCACTAGAAGAGTCAGCAAGGAGCATAACAGCTTCTGAGCCCCAAAACGGCTCTGTTCTACTCTGCTCTTCTGCTCCTCATTTCTGTCTGGTGTTAGGTCACAGCACTCCCAACTCTCCACAAAATTTAATGCAGCAGTCCAGCAAAAAAATCTGTAACTATTGACTCTATTCACACTCTCCCCTAGGTGAGACCAAGTGAGCAGAGGAGCCCAGTGCCCCCTGCCCCTCTTGTAGCAAGGGCCCATCCCAACCCCGATGTGGAAGTGCCACCTTGGCTGTCCCCTCAGGCTGCTGCCTGATTTAATCCTCTGCCTTGCTCACACACATCTCTGCCAGCACAGCTGATAAAACATAGCAGGGAAGGGAAAAGAAAGATGTTTCTGGATGGCAACACAGTCCAATAAACCACTGCTTTAAAAATAGACTGGTATGAAAATCAATCACTCAAGATAATCCTAAAGAAAAATTAAGAGAAAAGCAGAAAAGAGATAAAACCAGCACTAAATGGAAAATGTGGTAGAAAATAAATGATGTACAGACACTTGGATATCACAAAATTTAAAATAAAAGGAGAAACTGAAGCAGAAAGTAACATTTCAAACCTGAAGTTATTTGCAGACATGCTGTTTTTTAAAAATAGCAAGTGAGCATCTTTCTCAGCAATTCTCAGATACACTGATGTAAATCCACTTTTTTTAAAACCATGTTGGACATTGTGAATGTATCAATGCAAGTGCATATTGTAGGACTCACAGAGAGAAGCAAAATGAAAAGCAATACTACTTTTAACTTCACACACATGAAAAAAGCTCAATGGCCCCTATTACTTTACAATACAGCTCACTGAGAGGTCTTGGTATGTTCCATTTCAAAGCAGTCAGACCAGACAACAGCTTTTCATGTTTAGTTTCTGCCATGTTTTTCCTACCAATGACATGAACCCTAAACCCCTGTCTAGCTTCTGTCTCAAGACATCAAAAAGTAATCTTTGATCTTATTCCCATGAGTCCCTATTGCTACTGAAATATTTGATGTTAACATATTTGTTTACACAGCAATGTTCTCCAAAAATTCCCTTGAACACACAAAACCATGAAACAAGTTGAGTGTTTTGGTAGAGTATTTTACTAGAGGACTTGAACAAACTGTTAAACTCAGATCTGCTTATCATGGATGTTACAATACTTGGTTGGCAAAGATGTTTTGATATCAACATCTAAAGTCCAGAAACCCAGGGATCTTTTGTCAGATCACTGTTTCCATAATCAGGAAAATGCTGCTGACATCCTCATTTGGATATGCAGCTGTTCCTGGCAAGCTGCTTCCATATGCGGCCACAAGTTACCTGCTACCCAGGACCTGAAAGCAAAATCTTTGAGTTTACCTTGCTCTAATTTTACTTTAGGTTTCATCACAAAACTTCAGTAAACTGCATGAAGCAACCAAATAGAACTGTTTGTGTGGCAATGGCAATACAAAGGAGGAAACCCCAAGCCAACAAGCCCAACCCTCAAATGCAAATCAGCCTTCAGTTCTAAACCAGCAAAGAATTGCTGGGATGACAGGGTACTATAAACTTTGAAAGTTAACTAGGAAAAAATCCAGTAGTGATTATGCATAGAAGAATAATTTCCAACAGTAATGCAGACTTCTCTTACACTGTTCCTTATAGATACATCTCCCACATGGACAGATTTGGGAATTTTTCTGTGGTACCATATTCTGCTTCCCCTGAAACCATACTATTGACAGAGGGTGGAAACACATGGCAAGAAAGGACTGGTTAGTGAAGCCTGGCATTAGCCTCTCTCTAACCTAAAGAAATCAGATCCTTGCCTTGTGTGGCCAACAAACCAATCTGAATTGAGAGTATTTGATTTTGTTATACAGGTATAACTTGTATTACACACTTCAGGAGAGCTGATACCTTGATATATCACTTCAGCTACTCTCTGCTACCACCAGCATGAAATCTGATGTATGTTATATACATCATGGGTCTATCAGCAAACTTTGGAGTTAATGGGAGGACTTTTTCTGACCAAAACTGGCTTTGAGTTGCACCCACTACTTTTTAGGAGCTGTTGTAGATGTATAGTGTCTGATTGTAGACATCTTGGAGGGGCTTGTTGAAAATAAGAAGTTTCTCCTCTAAACTTCCCACAATATAAAACTTTTTAAATATTTTGCTTTATTTCCTCCCTTAGTTATTGCAACTTAGAAAGGTAAAACAAACAGACAATTGACCTACTAGATTAATGGAGATACCCTGGCTGGAATCCAAAACGGTATCAGTAACATCCCTTAAGCTGAAAGAAAATAATTCTCAAGGATTAATTGGATCTTCATTTTACTGAACCACACTGGTTCTTCATTTGGCAAAGTTCTTAGATTGGGATATTTATTACCATGTAATATCCTTACGACAACTAATTTTTCTTCCTAAGCACAAGTGTGTTCAAAGAAAAATGGACATTTTCTGCCCACAGTGTGGAAGCTCTAGATTTTATTTAAATAAAAAAGAGCTGGTACACAAATCTCAAAGTCCATCTAAAGGGAAAGGTACTACCTTTAATACATTTCTAGTCAGAAAAAGATATAGATAGACAGACAGACAGACAGATTTAATGTAGGTTTATTTCCTTACAGAAAGCTTATATTATTCAAAGCGAAACAATTCCAGGTTTTTTGTTGGGTTAGTTTTGGAAGGACAATACATAAGACTTAACATTATGTATAATGTTTAAAAAACTGCTTAACAGCTTATTGATTGCCAATAGTTCATTCAGTGACATTTCTGCTATAACAGTTCCCAGAAAATGTAACACTTCATGGATTGTGCACATGAAGAAGAGTTCAAAAGCACACTGGATAGATTTTGAAAGCTTTCTCTAGAATACAAAGGGGCCAAAAGTCTTTGACAACATGACTGGAAAGAGCTACCAGCAAGACTAGCACATAGTTTTCATTAAAAACAGGCAGCTCATTATTAGCCATTAGGTTCTCATAATTCTGATATTACATAGCCAGAGGAGACACAAGTTTGGAAATTGCTTCTTATGCATTTCTCTGGCTAACAACTGTTCCAAGAGTAAGTGGGCAGAAGCATTATTTTTATTTCTGCAGTAGGAAAACTTTAGGTTACATCAACATCAGAAGGGCAACTCCAGCCTGGAGGCATTGTAACTAAAGGTAAGAGGATAAGGAGTCTGAACAAACACGGATCACTTGGATTCCGCTTGGAGTACAAACAAAACAGTGAGTGACAGCATGCAAAGAAACAGGGCTTAGAAATGCACAACTCCACTAAAATCACTGCAGTCATTTCAGGCAGATGCATTTTGCCATAAATTTAGACCCAGGAAATTGAAAGAGAAGAGGAAGTTATTCTGTTAGAAAATCCTTCAACTATTTGACTTCCCAACAGCAAATATGCTGTAAAACTGTGTACTGACATTTACAGCTTGCACATGATTAATTAAAGCATCAGGAAATAAAACTCCATAATTAGTCCTGGAAAAGCCGCAGGTGCCAAACTGCTATTTACAGACTGAGGGGATGTAATATTTTAAAATTAAAAATTGTTATGCATCAACTACAAGGAGACAGAAGGAGAAATGCACAGCTAGCTCAAAGAAAATAGCACTCAAGCATCAGCAAAAAGTAACTAAAACTTTGATTATGATAGTTTTGTTAACCTTTTCCTGGTATTTTGATAAAGAGAACCCACCACTTCTAGAGGGCTAGAAGCTTTTCTGAAGTTATGACCTCCTCTCTCCCATCTTATTTTCTTAATTTTGTCTGCAAGCATTACTCCTAGCCATTTCTTAAATATTTGTGCAGTGTTTTAGAATAATATCCCCACCTCTGCCAGTCAGAGGGATGGAAGAAATGTCACTCATAGAAATGTCTGTAGCAGGTTTATTTTATTTCTTTCCCCTTTCTGCACTTGGTGCAATCTTACATAAGCCAAACATGCCCTTAAGAATTAAATATTTGATGCTTTTGTGGCTCTTGGGGTTTGACTTGTTTGTTTGTTTTCATTTGGTTGGTTGTTTTTGGGTTTGTTTGTTTTAATTTTGAAACTAGGAGTTCCTTAGAGCTATCTGAGTCACCAAACTTAAAAATTCATCTGATAGTGGAGGTCTGATCTTTTTGCCCTCTACACAAATTTCATATAAGACGCCTTATTCTTAGAATAAGAATGCTTTTGGGTTTTTTGGACCAACCACTGCTGCTGGCAGAACTTCAGTGTGCTTTTCAACACTTACTGATCTTGTATGTTGGATTTAGGCAGAAAAATGGCTACTTTAGGGATATTTATCAGGCTTAGGAGTGAGATAAGCAGCAAATGGTCCTTAATGCCAAGCACAGCTCTACACATGCACAGAAGCAGAGCTTCAAGTTGTACATCCAACTTCATACCTGCTCTTAAACTTCAGTTCTTCCATTCTGTTAAAGTTCGTTTTCCACCTGCATCTATTCTTTGTGTCTCAAAGTTGGCTGTAAAAACGTGCTCATCACAGAAATCTAGATAAGAACAATAGAATTAAGAGAAATGAGAGAAGCATTCTATCTTTGAGAAACAATAATATGGAATGAGTGCTGTGGATGGATTTGAAAGAAAATTACAGTAATTTAAAAAATGTTATTAACTTGCTGTGTTCTACATAATGGTTCTGCAGCCATCACTGCCTTGTTTGGAACTTCATTTTCTTCTTTTCTATCCATGTTACTCATTATTTATGCTATCTATTTACATAAGCTATGTCAGCCACTCTAATATAGATAAACATCTTGACTAACAAGACGTGAAAGAAGGGTAGGGAAATGTAATATCCCCATGAAGGAAAATTCTTCAGGGTGTCAGCAAGGACAACAGTCATTTATTTGGGACAAAGTCCACATTCTGGACAAAATGTTACTACTTTCTTTTCAGGTAATATTTAACTTCCACTAATTCCTAAAGCCAGTTACTCCATTAACATTGCTTAAGATTAAAAATAAACTGTTTACAAGGAAGGAAAACCCCCTCACAGTTCAGTTAGCCCCCAGGTGGGCTCACTGTGCACAAGTGCATTGGCACACTTACCTCATTCCTTGTTTGTGTGTTCTAGAGAATGCAGATTTTCTTTACAAATTTCAGTTCCAACAGCTATATTACTCATTTGTATGTCTGGCTACCAAATATGAAATCTGACAGTTAGGAAAGCCTAAACATTTCACTCCATCTCTTCAAAACACCTTTTCAGAGTTTCATACAAATGAGTTCTTCCAGGCTATTTGGTGAGCACTGTCAAATAATACTAGAATATTAAACACTATAACACTATAATAATGCTCAAATAAGTTATTTTTTCTTTAACTATTCACATATTCTTGATGTGAACTTTATAGACCAAAATAACTTCTACAACATTGAATTACTAATTATTCAAATAGAATTATCTGGAATGAGTCGGTTTAATTATTTTGAGACATGGATCACAGTCTTTGAGTAGCAGGTCTTGAATTCAAAACTTTTCAAAGTGAAGAGTTCCTCTGCTGTAATCTAAAGCACAGCAGGTACACTTTTTATCCAAATGATTTGAATCACCACAGAAAAATTTAATGAGGGTTTGTCACATGAATGAGATATTTTACGTTTAGCAAATCCAGAACATTCACACCTCAATTTTGCAGCTTTGAGAGCCAGCAGCATTCTCCACTGCTACAACTGCTCACCTAAGCAAAAACCAGATTCACAACCCAGTCTTTTGAACTCATTCAATTCTTGTCTGGGCAAAAGTAGCAATCTAATAATTGTCGGAAGAAAAATTTTTATGCCTTTTTAAAATACAAGATGCTGAAAAAAAACCCCAAAACCAAACAAAACCCTAAAGACTCCTGAAAGTACACAAGATAAGGAGTCTAGAAGAGCAACTTGGCAATAATAAATTGAATTGCAAGGACAAAGTAAGCACCTGGTAATGGAAGAGAGTGAAGACACTCGGGGGTTTTTGCCTGAAAGTATGTTGGACAAAGAAATACATTACTAATACTAAAGAATGAAAATTAATTTACTTTGAAGAATGTTTTTTTCAAGGTTTGTATCTTTTCAGCAATTAATCAAGACATCTGTTTATTTCCATAGCTCCCATTTATTCCTGCTAAATTAAAGAGAGTGGTTGAAGCAACATGCATTCTATTCTTACATAGCACCTACATTTATGATTTTGTCAGGGCAGACATTTTGCACAACATATAAAAATGGGAAAAATCCAAGATATTTAACTATTGAGAAGATTTCTGTTGCTAGAGCCACTAACCAAACTAAATGGGGCAGTAATTATTGAAACACTAAAAAACCCCCAACCCAAACAAAAAAAAAAAACAGCCACCCAACCAACCCCACGTATCTTTATTCCCATCTACAAGCTGGAATAATTTTCATTCTACTGCACCTAAAATGTTGCTACCAACATAGCAACAAATAGAGAGCTTTCTATACATCACCTTATGCAATTTATCTACTGAGATGTACATATTTATACCTCTAAAAACCAATCAGCTTGCCAGGACAGTAAAACACCAAGTATATACGAAGTAAGAAAAATACAAGGACTGTACCTAGGACATTTTCTCAATGCTGCTGTTTCCAGAGTCATTGGAAAAGCTCCAGCTGGGCAAGCAGGAACAGCAGCCCCTGTGGGATGGAGGAGAAGGAGCTGCACACCTCCCCAAAGTCACCTCGTCAAACACAGAGCTGACACACCGGGAAGAGGCAGAGCCCCCCCAGACCCGTTGCAGGGCTGGTTTCTCAAGAGATTAAATAGTAAAATAGGACTCGGAGGAGAAGGGGCCGCTGACGGGAGCTGGTTTGTGCCTCCCCCAGCACCCTCCAGGGGCCTGCCCGGCACGGGAAGGTACGAGAGGCCGCTCCGTGTCCGGGGAGGCTGAGGGACGTAGCAGGAAGTGGGAATTTCCTCAGGGGCTGGCAGCAGCTCTCTAGGAAAGTCCCTGTGCGGGCAGGGAAGGGCCATCCCCGCTGTGCCCGGGATGCGCCGCGGAACGAGCTCAGCTGAGGGGGCCGGCGGGGCCCGCCCTCCGCTCCGCACACCTGAGGGCAGGGATGGTGCCCTGGAGACGCGGGGTAAGCTTCCCGGAGCCGCCCCTCCGTGTCGGCTGCCAAATATTCACTCTTTTCTTTGGGGCTGTGCTCCCTTCTTAGGCGATGCTTTGGGAAAAGCTCGAGAGAGCGTCTTTGCCTGGGACTCTGTGATGAGGGAGCAGAGCAGGCCTGCCCTGGCCGTGCCCTTACTTCAGCCTTCTCCTTACAAATTCCTGGTCTAGCAGAGGGTGAGGAATCGCGGAAGGCGTGAGGAGGAATTCCCGTTTTTCCTCACTCAGCTGAGGAAGCACCTTGAGGAGAGGGAAGCCACAGGATGGAGGTGGGTGCCAAGCAGTGTTGGAGCCCCTGCTCAGCGAGGAGGAGGAGGAGGAAGAGGAAGGACAAAGCACCACAGGGCTGTAAGGCCCCACAGGACCTTCCTCAGGAGGGCAGGGATTAGGGGAACTACAAATTTAAAAATATAAAATACCTGTGTATGGTTTATGTAGAGAAAAATAAGTAGAACAAAGTGTAGGAGCACTGATGCTTTAAGATAGATGCTCTAAAATGCTGTAACTCCCAAAAAAGTTAATGTTTATGCTTTCTACTTTGTACACTCTAGGAAAGAAAAGCACTTAACATATTTCATTTAAAGGATATAAATATATAACTAAGAGTTATTTAACTTAAATATCAGTTTCAGTGATGTTCATCAGCATAACTTTTTTTTCAAAATTGGTTATGACACCTTCAAACTATATTATCAGACTGTAGTTGCCAAAGCTTTTTGTGAATGCCTACAGCAGATTTTACTGAACCAAAAATGTTTATACAGTTCTTTAGTATCAGCTGCCATGTGTAAACATTCATGGTTGCAACAGATATAATAATGTGGATATTTCAAAACTGCAAAGGAGTAGAACTGAGCAAATTGGAAACAATTAGAAAAAAATTACATGAGGTTATTTGGGTCTGTATTCAAACCATAGTAAGAGTGATTGATATGTAATTTTGGATCAAGAATGGGCTAGCATGGTCTTTTTAATAGTCTTAATGATCTATAAAAGTCTATAATTTCAACCATTTAAATTAACTTGAGTGTGTTATCATTCAACAGCAGAGAAATTATGCTAATAGGATTGCTGTTATATTAAAAATGGTGCTAATTTGAGGCTTTAAGAATACAGATGTACAGCTCAAATGTTGTGTTCTTGTTAGCCATGCAGTAGAACATGACATAAAGTAGGTATTTTGTCATTGTCAGAAACAAAATTGTTCTAGTGAACAATAGATTGCACATCTTTTCATTAGGGGAGGGACCGTACTTGTCAGCAAAACAAAGTGACTCAGAAAACATTAGTGGATAAAAGTAATAGGGGAAAGCTGTTGCCAGTGGAAGGAAAAAGGGGGAAAATGTTATTCTCAGCTGTGGTGCTATTTGCTGGAAACCAAGCTATAAAGCTACCTCACACATAAAAAGAAAATTCTGATTTTAGTCGGTTGCTTCCACCAGCACAGAAACAATGCAAGTAAACTATTTGTCGTGCCAAAGATTGATTGATTGATTTCCAACTCAAGATTGTGTCTGAAGGCATAAGAAGGAAAATGCAGCCAGGTCTGTAGTGATAAAGGTGCTGGAGATCTGCTTCAGAAATCAGCAGTTTGAAATGGCACAACCACATTTGTTTACTGATACCTGGAAAATAGCTTATTCTTTCAGGGGTCATTTTAAAATGCATTTTGCTTTGTGGGGAATATTTTAATATGAAGAAATGAGCCAGAAAGTAATATTCATTTTGTACTCATCAGTATTCTAGCAGAACCTTTCATGAATCTGTTTTAATTTATAAAGCAATAGAACAGTTTGAGAAAAGTGTATGCACTAAATATTTTCACAAAATTGTAACCATGCTAGGGCAGTTCTGCTTTAGTTCTGTTCCAGGCTACTGACACTTAGTGCTTCTCCTTGGATAAGTGACCTGTTTTAATGAGCTCTCACTGCAAACAATCAGCGAGGAGTTTTCCAGAATGAGGAGAAGGGTGTGCTTGTGTAGCCGCTCCATCCTGTGCTCAGCTGTCCCATCCCTGGGGAAGCTGAGGGTCAGGGTATCCACACATGTCCCTTGGAGCCTCAGGTTTTAGCACTTTGTCACTTTCAACACTGGATAGTTGTCTTCCAGGAAATAAGAAAAATATCCTTTAATCCTGGATGAGTTGCCTGTTTCAGATTCATTAACATCTTGATACTCTTGCATCTATAAAACCTTTTTCCTCACGCTGAGGTTTCATATGCAAAAATACCATATTTACAGTCATGGGATGTACATACTGCATCCCATGAGTGGATTGTGTTGGTCAATTTGTGCTGAGAATGTACACCCACACTTACTCTTTATTAATTTATCAGAAATAGTTTTACATTACTGGAAAATCGTGTTTGGCCTCCACTAAAGAAAAAGGTTTTAGATTGTAATCCCAAGTTATGTTAAGATGTGGCAATTTTGGCTCCAGAAAAGCTTTTTTAATAGCAAGATTTCCAGAGGAGTATTTATTTTGCATAATAAAAATTAGATCTGGGCATCCTGTTTTGCCATGGCATCTGGGAATAATTCAAACAATTACCCCACTGATAAACAATTTTCTGTCTGGTGGATGAGCTGTCTTTAGGTAGTGGGACAGTGGTATTCCATTCTTTCACACTCCATGCTACAGTTCAGCAAAATTTAGAGATGCTGGCTTGAGAAATTTTTGAGTAGAAATTCCATTAAGTGAATTAATGCTTTGATACTTTACCTGTTTGAAGTAATAGTCTTGCTTTTTGGATTTGTCTTAACTTGTGCCAGTTTTATATTTACCAGTTTAATCAATAAAGCCATGCAGCACTTTGATGTAAACAAGATGACCTCAGTATTCAATACTGTATTTTCCCTGCCTTTTGACAAATGCAAGACATATTTATATTGATTTTTCTCTTTACATAAGCATATCCTTTCCTACCATTTCTTTTTAGCTCCAGGCATTCAACAGCTAAACCAGATATTTAGAACCATAAAACCAAGGCTTGAGCCTGCAGTTTCTAACCTCACCTGGCTTTTCTCTGCTTTATTTTTCTCACTTTGATGCAAGGAATGCTCTCAAATTATTTCAATCCTAATCCAAGTTATTTTTCTTAACTTCTTTTAATCAATATTGTTGAAAAATGCAAGCAAATGAGGGAGACCATGAAGAGTTTGTCCTTTTTTTTAACATCAAAATACTTTTTCTGCCTAAACATTTAATGGGTATTACATAGACCTGAGAATCTCCTGATTTCCCCCCGCCAAGTTTTTCATTTGTCTTCTGAAAAAAGTGTCTAATTAATACATCACAAATAGATAAATACAATGGAATACTTAATCTTGACTAAAACTTATTGATTACTTCAGTCTTCAGTGGCTTTAAATATATTTGGAAAAATATAGCTGTAATCAAGCTGCCTGAAAAATGTCAGGTCTTCCTGGAAAGAAAACCCAGTTATTGTTATCAGATTTCTTAAAATTGTTTCACTCAGAGTAGCATTGTCTACTTTGCTGAAATCTAAGGGCACTGTTCAGTCTTCAGCAGTGCATGGGGTACCTGGTAAGAAGGAGGAGTAGGTGCATGAGATGCAGCAGTAGTAATGGAGTCACAGCAAACATCTGCATGAAATCAGAATTTAAATCTGTTGTTAGTGCAGAAGGCCATTTTGGATACTGTGAAAGGAAAAACAATCCACTGAGAAGCGAATCTTAAATGTCACTACAGATTGATGTAATTTCAAGTCCATTTCAAAGCATGAGGACTCCAAACCAGATTGTTCTCAGTTCCTATTGAATCCCGTGATGCAGCTTCAGTCTTCAGACTTGGCAGGCTCTGAAAGCAGTGGCACGTAGGGTGCATAGAATGAATTGGAAATATCAACCTTAATTGGGATCTTTCTTGCTTTTGTGAATATTGTTTTTGTTTAAAGAGATCACTGCTACTCCTACATCTGTAAAGATAACTATTGATTAGAGATGTAAGCACTAAGGAAAAGGACATTTAGCACAATTTTTAATTGTCTTATTCAAGTTCTTTTTGAAGGGATTTTGTCAGAACAGCTAGAGATCTGAACAAAGAATGCATCTGAGCTGAATTGATGTAGTGCACATTGATTACAATTAGAAAACTTTGTGGCTAGCATATATTAGTTGGAACTTCTGCTGAAAATGATTTAATGTGAATCATTTATCAGTAGCAGTATATTTGAATTCTGTTGAACAATTTTCTTGATGTACAAAGATTGGCATCCTTAATGTTTTAGCCATATGGAGCACATTATCCTGAGAGAACGATGTGCTTTTTGTACGTTAGTATGTATGATTTATATTGGTTTCTTTCAAATTGTTTTTGGTTTGCGTTTTCTTTTTTTGGTGGTTGGATTTTTTTTATTTGTTCTGTTGTTTGTTTAGGTTTTTGGTGGAAGTAGACCACCTGATCACTTTGCTGCAAGTACTTTTACATTTAAAGCCTTTATTGTTGCAGAACTTGCACAGGGAGTTAATGAAATAACATATTTAATGCCTAGCGGTAAAGCCAAAGTCAGAATTGTCAAAGATGAAGCTTTAACTATCAGGGTGACTGCCAAAACAGGATTGCTGAGAAGCTGGATGGTCTGGCTTGGTGTCCAAACCGTGCTTCTATCAGCACAGCTATGGCATCTGAGGGATAATTTGTGTCCAACATAACCGTGCTGACAAAAGCTGCTTGCTCTACACTACCAAAAATAGGATTGTGTTGAAGCTGCTAATTACAGCCCTCTTGTATCTGTGCTAAGTGATCCTCATACAGATCAAGATGAGACATTGCAAACTGAGCGAGGCCTAAGACTTTGAGTAGCAGGAATCATGGTACTAAAGATCTTACCTTAGTAGCTTTGAAGTGTGTTCTTGGGGTTTTTTATACCTCACCTACATATAACTAAATATTCCTACTATTTTATATGTTGTAATACTGTTAAAACAATAAAAAGGGCAGAAGAAAATTGTAGATGGGCCCAGCTTGCCTCTATTTTGGCTTGATGTTCATCACTGCCAGTGACACAAGCTCTGTGTAACTCTTGTGATGCTTCCTAAAGCCACTCAGATGATGTGATAGTTCCCATTCCATCCTCTATTCCAGCTGCTTATTCTGCCAGTGTTGGAGCAGGTAAGATCTTGGTTCTTGCCATACTGTGATGCCTGAGCCTTTGAGATTCCACATTGAGGAGGAGACATTTATAATTTATTATTGTTTATTACCACATCCTCTCACCTCCATGACAGTGATAGAGTAATACCAATAAAGAGCCCTGTCTTACTGAGTTATCATATTTCACCATTGTCATTATCATCTCTAAAGTGTTATATTTTACAGAAAATTACACTTTTTCTTAAAAAGAAGGAAAAAAACTTCAGCAACTCAAAACAGGCTTTTTCATGGTATTCAGAGTGGTATTAGATATTCTAATGGGGCTAGAAATGCATATGGAAAAAAAAAAATTCCCCGAACAGTATTGAACCCTACAACTCAGAATCTGTCTGAAAACATGGAAGAGAAGTTGGTAAGACTAGAAGAGAAAATAAGAGAGAGGATGAAAGCCTTTCAAGCTATTTAATGATAGAATACTTGGAATAAAGACAATAATAGGAGAAAGTTCCTTTTATCAGTAGCTGTGTTCTAAAATTCTAATTGCACTGCTTAGCTGGGGAGTGAAGGAAATGAACTGAATTCATTGTCTTAATGACACTCTTAGCAGATGGGCAAAATGAATACATAATAAATTGTGCTTCATTTCTTACACAGACAGCAGTTTCATGAAATATAACAATGTTCTGCATTTTCTCCATCTGTTTCTACAAAAATGAATTTATTTCTTTTGTTTTCTTTTCTCCCCCTTCAAAACATTATTTGATTTGAATATCATCTAAACTTGAAGGAAATGATCCTTGCCATAAGAGGTCTCAATCAAAGCCCTGTCATTAAAAGAAAGATATGTCACTGTGGGATTGTACCCCAGGACTCTATGCAGATGTAGTTGCAGAATTTGGAATTTTTGAAAATATGCCTGGAAGAACTGGGAAATATTGTAAAATTTGGCTGGTGTTTAGCCATGTAGATAATTCATTTAATGCAAAACCTTTTACAATACCTCTTAACCATTATGTAAGTGCTCTATACTCTGTTCTAGCAGATTTAGATTTTTTTTTTTTTTTTGCATCAGTTTCATAGCAGTTATAAAAAACAATTACTCCTGGTAGTTCTGTGAATCTGAGTGTATCTTAACATTTTATGGATATGGCTGTTACATAACTACTGTAGTGGTCTTCCCCCTCCTCCTTTTTTTTCTTTAATATAACAAGATTTAAGATGAAATCTAGAAACAGATGTTTGCTTCTGATGCTGTGCAGTAAAATGCAGTTTTATTTCAGCTATGGTCCCATCTGTGAAGTGTTAAGCACCCGAGAGCTCAGAGTTTCTCTGAAGGGCTTTTTCCCTACATACGGGGGACTGTTAAGTTGTCAGCATTGGGAAAGATCTCTGAACAGTACTGGAGTTTTGAAAAGATTACCATAAAGGCCAGCTTCACAAATACCTTCTTTTGTATCTAAGTGATATTATATTGGGTGTTGTTATATGAAAAGGTTTTAGAACTATATGTACAGTTTCTGGTGCTTAAAAAATAAAAAAAAACCTTTAGTCAATAAAACTTGCTGCTTTTCACAGACTGGTTCTGTAGTTACTGGCCTGAAATTCTTGCTGTACTTGATAAATCTAGGACCAATGTTTTTTCGCCTTTTTATTTTTAATTTATTGTGAATGAGAGTAATACAATCCAGTAGTCAAAAGGCATGCTACACAAAATATTGACTAAGAACCATATTGTACTGTCTAAAAGTGATTCTGGATCAGTTTTGTGCTTAACAAAATCCAACTTTCAATAAAGAATCCTAAACACCATATTTTTAGCTTTGCAATTTAAGAGGCTCACAAAAATCATACACAAAGGAGCAAAGCCATTGTATTCAATGGAGTGCTCCCCTTGGTTGCTACGCTAACGAAAAATGTCTTACCGTAATTTTAGTTCTTTATCCTTTTTATTTGTGATAATTCATCTTTAAAATGAATATTTCTATTCCTGTGAGTGATCTGAAGACATTGAAAACTGCTAATTACCATATGCATTAGACTATATGCAAAGTATTTAACTTCTTGTCAGTAACAATTCTTTACAGCCTTCAACAATGTGACTTTTCAAGGGAATTTGTGAAATACTTGTGTTCTAGAAGTGGCACTCCTATGGCCTATACTTGTTCCCTAAGGGCCTCCATTCAGGTACCCCTGAACAGTACCCCTATGTGGAAGGAAATACCATTATCTCTGTTTTATTGAGATCAAAGCAATATTAATTTATCCAAGGTTATTCAAGGATGCTTTCACAAGGTTTAGAGTAGTGCTCTTTCTGCCAGTTTACCTTGATAATTATTTAATCACACTGGAGTGAGGTTGCTCAAATTACATGAAGTGTTTTGCTCCTGAATTTGATATTCTGTGGCACCTGTCAACTGGAAGAAAACACCATATTTCTGTAAATGTGTCTGTAAAGTGGGGCCTAATAATATACTAAGACATACCAGCAATTTCTGTAGGACTTGACAAGTGCTAATAAGGCTTCTAAACTGGTTTTCCTCAGGTTATCTAAAACATCCTAAAAAAGCTTCCACTTTCTCCAGGCGTGGCCTAGGCTGTGTGGCACTTGGGGCTGGACGTATGGATGAACAGGGTTCTCACATGGGTTCACTGTCCAACATCACTGAATAGCACAGGGCAGATGTGCAACAAAATGGTTTGGTAGGGACACGTCAAAAACTGTATGAGGAAGGACATAAAAGATCATGAGAGCAGCAAGATGAACAGTAGTAAGTGATTTAGTGTTTGTAAAGGAATCTAATTTAAAAAGTGGAAAAACTGGTTTAGAGAGATGGTTTTTGTACTACAAATGGAGGGAAGAGTCTTATTGAAGGGTGCAGTGACTCTGGATGGCCAAGATCTGCCTAGTGCCTGTCGGTGCTTACAGAGTACTTTGCCTTTGTTTTATTATTCTTCCGGAAGGAGTGCGAGGTGCGCTGAGAGATCTGGGGCTCAGATTCCCACGTTCCCACTGTCTCCTGCGGTGCACACAGCTGGTTCCCGCTCTCCTCAGGCTCCCTCTGCTGTGCGCTGCTGGTTCCAAAGGAAACATTTAACTGCCGGAGTCCTTGTAACATCTGTGACTTTCCACCTTACTGAAAGATTCAACAATGTTTATGCTGCAAGTTTGATTAGTAAGGATTTGTGCATTGTAATCTAGTTAAAAAACAAAACAAAACAAAAAAACCCCCAAAAACCTCTTTTAGAAAGGAAAAATGCCATAAAAGATCACTTGACAAAACTTTTCCTTTTAAAGACATTGAGAACTGAAGAATTTAAACTGGAAAATAAATGGAGCTGTAATAAGAATGTATTTATAATAGAAAACCAGTTTTTTGAAATTATTATTTTTCCAGAATTAAATTGTTTGCTTGTTTTATTTCTCCAGTTTTTCTGTTCACCTGAGTGAGTTTGTACTGGAGTGGGAGGCTTGGCTGGTGCTTTATTACGCACATTACATGGCCCTGCAAATGGAACTCAAGAACTGTAAAAAAATTCGTATAGTAAGTCTATCAAATCTTTTAGTAATATGGCCATAAGGAACCAAGAACTAAAATCAGACCTCACATTTTGATTAATTGTGTGGTAAATCAAAGGAGAAAGTGAAAAATGACCTTCACTGAGTATGCTTTGCTTCCCCAGGGAAAGAGAAGAATCAAACGATGATTTATTTTTTTCCTCTCCCTTTAAGTGGGAAGAAGAACTTTCATGCAGAGATGAGGTTTTTTGTAGCATCTGAGAAGTAATTTTGTTTTCTTGTAGAAGAGCACTTTATATTGGTTTATATTAGAAAAGAGGCTTTTTTTTTCTGAGGTGGAGCAGTTTTGGATAGAGGACAAGGATCACCTAACTACTGGAGAACCAGTTTGCTTGCTTTCCCTGAGTACTCAAAAATGGTCCTTTTGTCATCACAGCTCATGTTGAGAAGGAAGAGGGGGAGGAACAAGGAAAGGAGAAGAACAGAACTATGATATTTATATTTTTGTCGTTGATCTGGAAACAAAACTGGCTGTCCATGTAATGATCACACACCTTAATTGCTTATTCAGTGATTCCATATTCAGTGTGAACTGATCAATATATTGATAACCTGAAAAATTAGTAAGTTTACTTGACTCTATTCAATTATAACTCTTAAAATTCATATTTGGTGTGACCATATTTATAAGAACTATAAAGCAAGGGATTGGTGCTTCAAAGGTAACAATAATGATTATAGCCACAGGCTGATGTGGTCACTTACTGTCCAAGTCAGAAAGAATCACATAACAGGGAAAAATATTCCGTAAAAGAGCAAGGCCATTTCTGGTCCTGCTTCTCACTGTCTCATATGGCATTACTCAGGTTGCAGAGTTCTTACTGCAGGATTTTGATGATCCAAACAAGAGCCTGCCTGTGGGACTACAGAGGTTCTTAGGACTTCAAGAAAAAGTGGAGCATTAGTGAGGAAGATTCGGCACTGGACCTTAATTTCCTTTGGTTTTATTTGATTTACAGTGTCTTAGACGTAGCTGTGTTCTCAGTTTTCAGCTGAGTGTTGCTTGTCATGTGGTGCTGGAGGGAGCAGCTGTGAGCTGGGCTGTCTGCTCGGGATGCTCCTCTGGGAAGTATGCTTAGAAAGGCACCTCCACTGAACTGCTCTCAGACATCATTTTTGAAGTCTCATAGGCCTAGGATTGGGACACAGGCACTGCTGGGTGTGCATATACAAGTGAAGACAAAGCTTTGAAATGGTAATTGATATCTTTAAAAGTCCCTGTCCACTGCTTTGTCTGCAAGACAGAACTTTGTTATTCCAAATGGGAAATTTGTGATGCCAAATAATAAAAGCTTACAGAAAAAAAAAGTCAAATATCCTAAAGACATTATTTCCTTTAGAAGTACAGTGGAAGTATGTATTATCTCTTTTTTTTTTTAATATACAGAAGTAAAGAAGAAATTCAAAACTAGAAATTTTAAAGGCCAATTAAATTTTTCTAATCTGCTCTGCTAGTGAATAATTGCTTAATGCTGCAATGTAGTGTCTATTGATCTGATGTTTATTAAGAAATCGTGCTTGCAGCATTGCTCTCTAGAAAGGCTCTGTATAAGTTGGCATGAATCAGGTCATTAGAAATATTTTGATTCATTCCAGCTGCATCAAATATTTTATTCTGAGAAGTGCTGGACATCTTATTGGAAAAATTTGAATAAAGATGAACTCTTGAGTACTTACTAGTTCCAGAGAAGCTAATAAAAATTAAATTAGTTTATCATCAGAAAACAAGGCTTCCTTTTATTAGAAAGGAAACATTGCATATATGTGTGTTGAGGGCAAGAGAAATGTTATACAATGGTTTTTTCAGAGATAACCAGTGGAGTACTTTTCCATACCTATGCAGGAAGAAACATGATCAACTATCCCAGAACACTATTAATGAGTCTGTTGGGAAAGTATTTATGTCTCCTTATGGGTTCTATTTGAATGTGTTTGTACATACCTGAACTATTTTAAGAAATTATCAACCTGTACTTTATAAATGAAATATCTTCTTAGATTTTACAGTGTTTCCTCAGTCAAAAAGACAATGTTATGATGTACCCAGAATGAACCTTTTCATGCATAGGTTATCTCTCACTGAATAACTCCCAAAGACATATCTTGTTCTACATTTTTCATGTAGAAAATGAGCATGTTGGTGCATATGACTATCAGAAATTACAACATTGTTCACTAGGTACTTATTTTTTTTAACTTTTTTTTTTCTTCCAGCCTGTATAGTATTATTTCAATGAAAAATTCATGATGCCATGGCACAAGACAAATGCCACTTATGGAGCTGATGTCAGATGTAAGACGTAACTGAAACAAATTCCTTTAAGCTGCATTGCAATTTGCCTTGTCTTTCCAAAAGAGCAAAATGTACTGTAAAAGTCAGGTTTTGTTGCTTCCGTCTCTCTTGATAATGATTCTAATTAGTGTTGTGATAATTAGATACAGATGGTTTGCAGGTGGGGTATGCCAGGCTTCATCTTTTCTAAATTGCTCAATGTGTCACCTGTTTGACAAAATAAAGAAGCTAGGGGGCCTGTTGATGTAACTGAAGACTCCACATAAATTCCACTGGTTTTTGATCTTAGTAGCTACTTTACAGAGCAGCTAGTAGTAGCAGTAGTGGATATAGTGCAGTAGTGGATATGTTCAGAGCTGTGTGCAAACATCATCTTCAGGAGAGATGCCTGTCTAGACAAGTCAGTTTGTGTGATCTTCCTCTGATTGTACCATTTCTCTTCTGCCCCTCAGTCCTGGGGAAAACTCTTCCTCATGCTCATCATCCTCTTTCACCAATTGATAAATCACTTGGTCCCAAATGCATGAGGGATACATGAAAATCCTCTTCAAGCAGAGCTCCTCATCGAAATAGTTGGGCATTCTGTGTACCTTTTAGATTCTTAAATCAGTGACTTTATTTTACTAGTTGGGATATTCTGTGTAATGGTGGTGGCAGAATTCCAATGAGATTTCCACTGTCTCTGGAGGCAGGGGGAGGAAGAAGACTGAAAGCTGTTGTATCTAAGTCCTCACTTCATTTCCCAAGGCAAAACAATTTCCATTTTAGTTGTGTTTCATGCAAAGGAAATGTGTTTAGAAATGTTGCTTATCAAATGTGAATTTATAAAAAAGGTAAAGTGGGAGAAAGGAATTGCTGTCTGGAGTTGGCTGCATTTCTTCTTGTACAGTTGCCAGTGATATAGGAAATTTAAACCCAGCCCTTGTGTACCTATTCAGTGCCTATTCAGGGCACTTCTCAGATTTACCAGAAAAGGTTTCCTGTTGTAAAATGGCATTTTAAAAGTTAGTTTCATTTTCTGAAAAGTAACCTGATTAAGCTTTGCCATATTGATTTATATTGTTTGTTTTGTAATCTTTTTTTGTATCCAAAATTGCCACTGCCTAGAAGATGACACTTGGCAGAATTCATTGGTGTATGATTCAGCATGACCTTTAAACCTCAGCATTGCATTGTTCCTTGTTAATGTGGGCTGGCAGGATTCAGCTCTTTGGCAGTGAAATGACTCCTTGATACCAGCAAACAACACTTAAAAAAGGAAAAGAAAAATTCTTTAAATGACTGCTAAATACCTATGACATGATTATTAAGTGCTTGCAGTATCCTGTAACGACAGACATGAAATATTGACAGTCTGTCTCCTGGATTTTTCACTTAGGAACTGAGCCATCTACAACCCTCCCTACTGGTTGTAGCATTCTGAATGTTAAAAATGCTACTCAAGAAATGGATTTCAGTACCCAACTGCAGCTGGATACATCTAACTCTGTATTGGCACACCGAGGTTTGTTGAGTAATATTTGTCTCTGCTAAGCTCTTTGTCTTTCCATATTCTAAGATAAGTTTGTCTGAACTGAAGCTGCCTTGGTTGTGATGCTTTGAACTTTTTATATTGCAAAGCCCTTTTTCCTTGTTTGTTGTTTTATATAGGAGAGAATTATGCCTTGATTACCCATTTGATATGGCAAAATATTCTGTCACAGGGTAGTCAGATCCAAGGAGGATCTTGACCTAAGATGGTATTTCTGCCACAAGGCAGTGTTTTAACACATGGACTTCTCATTAGATGTTCATGTCACATCCACCAGGACTGTCACCTTTGGATCAAGAATGAAATTCTGTTCTGGCTGCGGATAATTACTTCCTTAACAGGCAGAACTGAGAGATCAAAGATCAGAAGTCAAAACTTGTCAGATACTTTTCCTTCTGTATTATTCCTTTTTCCCTCTTGTCTGTTGCAAATACCAAGAAATTATGCAAATTGAGCTGCATTTATACAACTTTATATAAATCAAGCATATTAAACATTTCAGAAGTTTAGATAATGCCAGGTATTAACACAATCTAAATAACAGAATTATTAAGAAACCTTTATATTGTTCCTTGCTTTACCAAGAACTTTCATTCACTTCTATGAGACTGTCTCCTGTTTTTCATCCTATCATAAAATAAATTCTTCATGCCAGGACTCTCTTAACTGGATGTCTGTGATGTGGACATTGCTGTGAGATTGCTCTGCCCAGGCCAGACAGCTTGTGGGTGTGTGTCCTGTGTATTTGTCCATCTGTCTATCTGTCTGTCTCACTGGGACTATTGCAGGCAGAAACTCACTGTGAGTTCTTTGGGTATTTATTCAGCTCCTTGAGAGGTTTTGCAGCTTGCACTGAGGGCGCTGATCCTGGAGCTACTTTGCTGCTGGTGCCAAAGCAGCCCATTTAAAACTAACTGCACAATTTCATTTAACAAAGCTCTCAACTTATCAGTGTATGAAGTCCAGACCTTGCTTATTGTTGTGTGCTTAATAAAGAGGAGTTATATCCCAGGCTTAGGTGGATGGAAGGTTTGGGCTTTTATTGCAGATTCAGTAGTCCCTCTTGCAGAGTAAATGTCAAGTCATATTGTGGATTTCTCTGCAACAGCTATGAAACCACAGCTTTTTCAGTCCTTGAAACAGACTAAACTGATATAAGTCCCTACTTGGGGATGTGTTTATTATTTGAAATAAAAATATTGTTTAGGCTTTTTTGCATTTTATGAATAGGGTTATATGAAGGGTTTTTTTAAATGTCTACTTATATTATCACAAATACTTTTCCATTTACTCTCCCTCTACAACACTGAGAATATCTTATTCCTCCAACATAGAGGTTTTTCCAAGGTTAAACAAAAAGTTTAAAATAACTGTGTTTAAAGCATTCTCCATTATGGTGCAAGGTGGTCCAGGAAGACACCATTATCCTTGGAAAATGTACAAGCTTAAAAATAAGCATTGATTTGGCAGAAGCTATAACCTAATTTATTTTATCCTGTACTAAATTTCATTGTGCAGCCGGCTGATCAGCTGTGGCCTGGTGATGCCTGAGAGGCACAGTGCTGTGCGATGGACCATATTTCCATCTTTTCCTTAACTCTCCTCATTCTCTTTTAGAATTCTCTTTTAGCTCCTGAGGGACAGAGAAATGGCCATCCTTTTGTTTTGGAATGAATGTGCCTCTCCTTGGACTCCCACACAGCAGCTAGACATTAAAGGATCTAACACAGTGATGTCAAAAACCCTGTAAACCTCCTAATTAGACATGTCTTAAGTGTGAAACAATCAAACTTGGGGTTCTGCCCACCTCCCAGGAGTCGGCAGAGAGAGAAGCTGCTGTTTCACCACTTCATTATCACCCAGTGCGCTGAATAGGAAAACTCTGATGTCACCCAGTTGCTATAGCAACACCATCCTTGCTTATCTCTGTTTCTCTGGCAACAATCCCTTACTTTCTGCTATATTCACACTCTCTTTGTTACTATAAAATTCCTTCATTGTGGTTTATATATTCACTGACATCAGGTCATCCCTTAGACTCAGGCTGTGACTTACTTATACAGAAGATTACTGGACTTTTATCATTTCCGATTAATTTTGGTAGGTTTTGAATCTGGAAAGGAAAACTAAGCCATAGCCTTCAGAGAGGTGTGATAAATTCAATTTCATTTTATAGTCTGTAGGATTCATTTCAGGCTGTGGGCTCTTTGTTTCATTTGGGAATTACCCTGGTTTGAAGTTAGAGACCTGGGAGTCCTTGGGCAAGTTTAATGTCAGTGTTCCAATTGACTGCTCTCTCTCAAAAGTGGATAAAATGCAAAATCTGAAATCACAGGGTACTTGAGGGAAGCAGCCAGAAGTGAAACTTATGGGCTGGGATTCTGTGAAGGGTTCCAGTGTGTGTAGAATCAATTACAAGATAAGAATCGTTACACAGGAGTCTGGATGTGTAACATTTTCAGTTAGAAGAGACCTCCAGAGTTCCCCATCTGTTCTAACCCCTTGCTCAAAGCAGATTGAGTTAGATCAGGCTGCTCAAAAAAATTTTAGCTCGATTTTGAACACCTTCAAAGATAGAGATTCCATAAACTCTTGATGTGACTGGCCTAGTATTTGTCCCATCTGATTTTTAAAATAACTATAAAGAAAGGAATATCCACTTTTCCAACTTTGCACCTCTTGTCCTACTGTTACTGTGCACCTCTAAGAAGAGTCTCTGTCTTCTTTGTGTTCTCCTACCAGGTCCTTGTGTCCCTGACCATCACAGTGACCCTCCACTGAACACACTCTGGTATGTCTGGTCCTGCAAAGCCAGAGCTGGACACAGAACCCCAGATTCAGACTCACAAGTACCAAATAGAGAGGGAGGAAGAACCTTCCCTGGACCTTCCAGCTGCCCTCAACCTGGGCTGCAGGAGGCTTGTTTTCTTCTGCAAGGGTGTGTTTGTCGCTCGTGTTCACCTTTGCATCCACCAGGACCCCCAGGTTTCTTCTGCAGAGCTGCTTCCCACTCAGTCCCCAGCTGTATTGTTCATGGATTGACTGCATTCCATGTGAGCTGTTCTTCACTGTGAGGGCAGTTGTCGCTCTTTCCCATAGAATGAAGAGAAAGACTCCGAGATTTCAAAGAATCAGAAGATGTTTATTGTAACAATCCATTCCACTTTTATAGGGTCTTTCGCTAACAGCTACTTGATTGGTTAAATGACACAACACCTCTCTACCACCATTGGATGAGATAGAGCGTGTTTTGAGAACACACACAAGAATAGAGCAAACTAAAGTGATAAACAGCACCTGTTATTTTGAGAACACGAGATGCTTACAAACCCTCTGTCAATCCTTTCCTGAGAACATGAAATTCTTCACAGAGCTGTTCTCTAGGAAGGCAAACTGTTTTCCCTTGGGAAAGTTCAAGCTTGGTGCTGAACCTCTCTAAGATCCACTGATGTCAGCCCCACAGGCAGTGAGGCAGTGGAACACGTTGTCCAATGAAATTGTGGGTGCCCCATCCTTGGAAGTGTTCAAGGCCGTGTTGGATGATCTTTGAGCAACCTGGGTTAGTGGAAGGTGCCCCTGCCCATGGCAGGTGGTTGGAACTGCAACCAACAACAAAATTGGATCTTTAAGGTCCCTTTCAACCCAAACCATTCTGTGGTTTTATGAAAAAAATTGCACTTGATTTTGTTGAACCTTAAGGTTCTTGTCACCACATTTTTCCATGCTCCCCAGGTTGCCCTCAAAGCCAGCCCTGCACTCCAGGATACTGACCCTTGTTTGTGCTCACCCACACACTTGCTGAGAATGCCTTCTGTACAGTCATCCAGGTTGTTAATGAAGATATTCCACAGATTCCTGGGGATCTGTTGCCGTTTGTGACTGGCTGCTAACTGGACTTTGTGCCTGACACTCAGACCATGCAATTTTCAATGCACGTTGCTGTCCACTCACCCAGGCAGCAAGTCACTAATTGGGGATAAGGAGCCTGTCAGACCTCGATAAAGTGGAGATGTACAACATCCGCTGCCCTTGTTCACAGTGCCTGTCACCCCATCATCCTGAGCTGTGATTTGAACAGGCATGCTGAGCCTGCTTAAAGGCTGTAGCTACTAGGGACAAACAGCATGATTCAGAATCAGAAGATGAAAAAAGTAGGAAAGGTTTACTTATTTCTCTCCCCCTCTATATATTCTTTTTAGTTACAGTGGAGGATCTTTTTCAAGCAATGAGGGGAACCAGAGAGGAGGAAAGAAAGAGGGGAGGAAAATTAATACAAAGAATTTTTAGAACAAGTCAAATATTTTTCTTTCTATGGCTAATAGGTTGATAACAATGTTCCATAACTGAGTACTAATATTCATGACAAACTATTTAAAATTAACTGATTTGGTAGCTGAAGAGACGGTAAAGAATCTTGGTATTGTTGATAGCATCAGTTTAGGTCATCCCTTCCCAAAGATTCATTTGAACAGAATTATAGAAAAAATACCTTTGCCAACATTCTTTTGAGTCTTTCATGTAAGCATTCCTGTTCATTTCAGTGAAAATTCATCAGTTGGTATTCTACAAGCAGACTTGCAACTTGCATTGCATTGTGTTTCCATGGAGACAGACATGTTTATGTTCATGTAATACATAGCAATATTAATCACTGGAGACATAAACTGACTATTCCTAAAGTTCTTATCCACAGCTTTTAGATTAGCTCTTTTCAGATTTATGGATTGATGGATACTGCATATTTATGTTGTGTCAGGACTGGAGCAGTTTATCATTTAACACTTATCTCACTGAAGAGTAATATGTTCTCTCCATATTAGGTAATCTTTGAAACACTTGTATATAATAAAATCCATTCTCTATAAATTTATAAAGAAAAATTTGAAAGAGCTTCAAAACTGATTACTTCCTTTTAGGCAGAGTATCTACTTTGTCATTTCCATTATTATTGCTCTCTGATATTTCAGTATTCTGTCATTGTCTGAACGATCACTGCAGCCTCATGATGATGTAGAGGGGATACAGAATCACAGAATCATTTAACCCAGCAGTGCTAAGGCCACAACCAAACCACGGCCCTGAGTGCCACATCTATGTCTCTTAAGTACCTCTGGGGATGGTGATTCCACCACTTACCTGGGTAGCCTGTACCAATGCTTGACAGCCCTTTCAGTGAATAATTTTTCCCTAATATCCGATCTAAACCTCCTCTGATGCAACTTTAGGCCATTTCCTCTTGTCCTGTTCTTGTTACCTGGGAAAAGAGGCCAACTAACTCCCATATCACTAAAAACTCCTGTCAGGGAGTTTTAGAGAGCAATAGGGTCCTCCTGAGCCTTTTCTCCAGGCTAAACACCCCCAGCTTCCCCAGCTGCACATCAGACTGTTTCTCTAGCCCCTTCCCCAGCTTTGTTGCCCTTCTCTGGACATGCTCCAGCCTCTCCCAATGCCTTTTGCAGAGAGGGGCTGAAAATGAAGCCAGTGTTTGAGGTGTGGCCTCACCAGTACCCAGCACGGAGGACAATCACTGCCCTGGTCCTGCTGGCCACACCACTGCTGATACAAGACTCAGTGAAACATAGTTTCATTTCTTGAATAGAATAGATGCTTGCTATCAGTATATTTCTAAGTGAATTGTGTCAGGGAATTTAACTCCACTAGAACTCCTTTAAATAGTTAAGTGGCAGTTAAGGTTCCATATCAATGGAACAAAGAGAACCAAAAAGGAAACAAAAATAATCTACATTATATTGTTGACACTGTGTCTATCAAGTCATAATGAGCATTTGAAGTCATTCAGCTACTAACTGGACAGATTACTATAATCTTTCCTTTAAGCTCATCTCCATGTAACAAACTCTATTTTTCCAACTTTTGTTACAGAATTAGAGATTTCCAAGAAGCTAGTTAAGTATGGGCTAGATTTTCTTGCTGATAAGCTAGTTTCTTTTTTTTTCTTTAAGATATTCCTGTGTTCATGCCAGTTTCTCTTACTGGTTTATCATCACCGATACTAGTTGAGACATTAAGGATATGTTTGTATCCAATTGTAAGAGCTATTAGAAGTAATATTACAATGACTACTCTAGAGCCTGTCTCAGGGCAACTTTTATTGTACTTTAAATGTTGTTCTATTCAGGAAAGGCACTTAGCACTGCACCAAAGGACTGTTAGTGAGAGAACATTAGGACTGTCACCCAAATATGGTCCTACACCTCTTTACCCAGTGATCTTCACCCTGCTGTACCCACAGGATTTAACAGAGGAGGCAGAGTGACTGAAGCATATCAAGTTGAGCATTCATAGTTGAGTTTCTACCAAAGAAAATAAGCTCCTGTCTATGTGACAAGGAGCCTGGAGAGGAACAGGGGAGATATTGTCTAGTCTGAAACATTAATTGAACATTTGCTTTGAAATTAAAAAAAAAAAAAAAAGTAAGATTAGTCCAGGGAGAATGCAGGGAGAATTGTCTCTGGCATCCAGGACTTGGCATTTTAAAAATAATTACAAAAAGGAAATAAATCTGATTCTATTGCATTTTATGACCCTTATGTGTTAGTCATTGTTTTTGAGTTGAGAACAGAAATAATAGTTGAGAAGCAAGGAGAATTTATAGTTCTGAACAGCAGTCTTGACAGTTTCTCAATAAAAAGTAATTCAACAAATTGCCAACACTTTTTCTGATCAGAGTACATAATGCAACAGTTAAGTGACATCAGACTCAGCAGGCAAGTAATCAGCATCCAGCACATAATGATCTCTGAAATTTGGTGTATGTCTGCTCAGTCACATGGGCAATTGGTGTCAGTGAGAGACCCATGTCAGTTTGGTTCCTTGCCCTGCAGCAAGACTTTTGAATGTAAAGAACATCTAACAGGAAAAATAAATGAACCAATCACTACTCAACCACCTCCATTCTGGCCATGTGTGATTAAGAGAAGAACTTGAAAATTTAAAAGACAGCTTAGAACTTACATTTGTACTTCATATTACCGTGAGTTATATTTCTTATCAGAAACTTCTGAAGTATTTATTCAATCTATGAATTTTGTGTTTTGCTGCTCTGAGTAGCAAAAAGAGTGCATTCTGGTTAATTAAACTTCCTCAGTTTTTGTTTTTCCCCTCTTTTTCTCATGTATAAAAGATGTCTGAGGAATTTGACACTGCCTTAGCAAGATTTTACTTTGTGGTATGTGTGGTGTATTTCAGATTGGTTTTGCTTTGGTTTGGTTCCTTGGGTCTTTTTTTTTCAAAGGTCAATTACCATGGCAGTGGGATCTTTTCATCCTGGAGGAGCATTTAACAGAGACCATGAAATATGCTGTAAATTGGTAGATTGATTAATTATTTCTAACAACAGAAATCATACTGTTTCCCTTAATACAGCTGCATTTCTATAGCTATACATAAATTATAAAGCATTACTTAATTATTGCAGTGTTTTGCTGCTTTTAATTTCCCAGCATATTGGGACACCAAATACAAGGTGTTCAGGGTGTGTCTAGATTTGTAATATTAAACCAAAGTCATTGTCACACTTGTGTGTCTTCAGTTGTTTGGTTCCTCAGTATCCCTGCTGTGTTTCGCAGAGCATCTGAGCAGATCTTCATGCACCATCTTTCTCTGTCCATAATTAAATGCTATCACTTGAAGTGGTAGTTGCTCTTTGTGTATCTTGAGTGGACCATTTGGAAAGTTTTTCTGCTGTCCAGCTGTTCAGTTTTAAGTTAGCCAGGCAGCTTTCACACACTTGCTTTACAGCCAGCATAGAAGACAGAGAGGATCTGAATGGTGAATAAGGACCTGAGTCAGGCTTCCTCTGTAGATGATCCTCTTTTTCCATGAATGCTGCAGGAGTCTGGGGAGATTGGCAAGCCAAATGAAGAGCCAAAATAGTGTCATGAGAGTATTTTCCTCCTTTACTGTGTATTAGACCTGAAAGCATCTAAAACCTCTCTTTGGCTGTACAGATGGTCTCAAAGCTACATATCAGCTCCCTCTGGTGAAAGGAAAGAGGTGTGAAACACGAGGACTGCCTGGGGAAATAGCTGGTGGTGAATAATTTATAGGACTCTCCCTTGGTTTTTTTTTGGATAAAATTATGACTGCTCTTCTGAATGCATATTCAGGTTGTCTGACTGGAGGATTGTGTTTCTCAGTGCTGAGGGGTTGCATTCTACAATTGCTTACTCATGTCTTCTATGTGTTTTTCAAGCTGTTGGCTTGATACAGGTGAATTTTTAGTTACTCTTTGTGTAAATACACCCAAATGTCTGAAAATGCTGTAGTAAATCATCAAGGTGGCATTTTATAGCTACTGTGTTTTAGACCACATCATACTATTCCTGTCATTTCAGCCTGTAGTTAAAAAAAAGCAAGATGACAGTGTAAGTGATGAGAGAAAATGTGTTATGTAATGCCACTTTAGTTTGGCAACATGGGAAGCCAAGACAATTAACTTGTGGCACCTCCTTTACAGAGTTTGTGTAGTTGCATTTTGAAAATATTTGGGTGAGATTGGGCATATAAAGCATTTTTAAATATGCTTCAATTTTGTAAAAACAGAAATTTAAAAAGAAGAAAAACCAAAGTTACTGTTGATAAATTGCTAGAGATGGCTGGATGGATCAAATGAATGAGATTTGCTGGAGAAAATATGTGGTCACTTAGATAGCAAAACTAGCTAGAATGTGGTCTATTTAGAGGAGGAAAGAAAGGAAAGATAGGAAGTAGGAAATCCTACTGCTTATTCAGCACATGGCACTCAAATGTGACAAATTTATTGTGAATTTTCACTTTCTAGGTCAGACCGAATCACTTGGCTGGGTTTTGTTTGCACATCTTGTTGGTGACCTGCTGCTTCCATTTAACACATACTCTAGAATGCACTTTAAAAAATGTAACAGTTTTCCATCTGCTGTTCTCACAGCAGACTTTATAGCCCTGTCATCTACTTGCATCTTCTAGAGAAAAGCAGTTGCCTGCGATCTTTTCTACATATCAGTGCTGTCAGAAGTATCTGCTTGGGTCTCTTCTTCTCTCCCAGAAGACTTGGGCAACACAGGCATCCTAAAATCATCTCCTCTCTTGTAGATTTTGGGATTTTTAAGGGCTATTTACTGATCAAGGAAAAGCAATGTTAAATGTTTTTATCACCAAATGAATCTGATAGTAATTCCTCTTGTGAAAAAATCATCACATGCTTAAGTATAGAATGTTTTTGTGAGGGAACGGGTGCCCACAGGTTGTTGGTACGCAGAACACGTGAATGCCTTCACATGCTAATTTTAGCATCTTTTGCTCCTTTGTCCCTGTTTATGCAATGCTGATGCACAACACCCATTTTGTCTTATTACAGTGTTTTAAATCAGTTTCTACATAATCTTTTAATGATGTTGACTTATAAAAATGTCAATCATATATTCTTAGTAACACAGCAAATGTTAAACATTCAATTTCAACTTCTTTACTGGGGTCTTTTCTGAAGAATTATTATAACCTACTTGTTTAGAAAATAAATTTTTATTTTAAGTAGCTTGACAAACTTGGTAGTAATCTCTTGTGGTTCAGTGTAACGGCAGCCATATGGAACTATAATTTCTAAGTCCCACAGATCTAATTTAGTTTTATGCTATGTTGGATTACATGTCAAAATTATCTTCATGCCATCTGTAAGACTTGTTACATTCTGAATTGTTTTATTGTAGTTTTACTGTAGTGCTTGCTATCTAGAGATTCATTCTTTACTTCAGTTACTGATGTTTGATTTCTTAAAGGTCCGAGACAGCTTAATTTTTCCTATATTGTGTAATGCAGGTCAGCCTTTAGGAATCTCCTGAAAAAACCAAAGTGACGCTAGAGATGAGTTAATGTGCATGTGTGGTAAACCCAGGAATTTATTTTGTGTAGCTTCATCACTTGAGAGTGCTATTTTTCTTTGTTTGTACTTGTAATACACTGAGATCTTTTCCCTTTCATGTGTAATTGCTTGGCCTTTCCCACTGAACATGCCTCCTGAGGACACTTACACATTCTGAGATGATGGACTTGCTGAAAGGGAAGAAATGTGAAGAGAAAGAGAAAAAAAAGGGAATAGCTGTTAAATAAAAAGTTAGCTGCTTTAAATGTTATTTTTGGTTACCAAAAGAGGAAGATTTTCAAAGCCTAATTAGGTGGCAGGTATGGTTTTTGTATCCCTCAGTTTTGCCTTATTTGCACAGTCTTTTATTCTTTTACACAGAGGCCCCTGGCCTCCACTGGAGTTCATCACTGACTTTGCAACCTGCCCCTGTTTCTGTGTGCAGAGTTGTTATTGTGCTCAGAGGCTGGGCAGGAGGCTTCAGTCTTCCTTGTGTAAGTGCTGCAAGCTGTGGAATCACCTCAGAACACATTGGAAGGGGAAGAGTGTGAAAATCACAACAGCATCTCAAGTGGCAGTTGAGGAGATGGTTTAATTCTTTGTTCATGTTCAAGATTTTTGTCCATCAAATTCTCATCTTGTGTTTTCTTTCCATTTCAGCATCCTTGTCAGAGCTCCATTGAAAATGTGAAGTTCTTCAGCATAATAGGTGAGCAGTGACCTGCAGCACTAACGCAGCAATTGGAGACCTTCTACCCCTTTAGCTTATGTTACAGTCTTTTCTTTTTTCTTCCCCTTTTTATATCTTTGTTTTCCATGTGGACTAATAAGCAAATTCATAAAGGGGGTACATCTTGCTACGTGCTTTTACAGTATTTGATACTGTGGGTCACATGTCAATTACTGCTCTTGGAGGCAGTTATAGCATGAAAAGAATAAAATCTAACATTTGTCCTGCATGATATTTACATTTTTTGGATTTTTTTTTTTTTCCTGAGGGAGCAGTTCAGAGCAAAAGTCAAAGATATATTACCTCTTTGAGGTATGTAGTTTGGTAATATTTTCATTGTACTTTTCACTTTGCCAGCAGACATCTTTATTCCATCAGGTCTTGATGGTGCTGTTGATGCCATCACTCCAAGTGTTCATATTTAGGGGGTTTGTTTCTCTGCGGGTTTTTTGCTTGTGCGTCAGCTTTAATTTAAAGACACTATTTTAAGTTATAGCTGTAAGACAAATAGCAGCTTGTGGTTCTGGATGGGTTATTTTTCTATTGCAGCAGATATGAAGTATTGGCTGCTGTAGGAATTCAGTCAGTATCTCTTGCTGTTGACATTGACTTCACACTGCCTTCAGAAAAATGTATTTGTACACGTAATATGTGGATGCAATTTATTGTCTGAAAATTATAACAAATAGTTTCAACTATTTTTAGATAAACAAAATAGGCCGTGAATGCCACAAAGAGAGGTTGCTTGCCTACTGCCAGATATAGTTTATAGTAAAACTAACTGCATTAAAAATTTAACACGTGGAGGCACCTCAGCCTATGTAGTGGGCTTTAGTGATACATGCTAACAACAAGATCAATAACCTCTGGCTTGGGTTCTACCTAAACTGAAACTTTGTACTAAAACTGTATTAGGACATGCCTAAGCCTTGTCATCAAAATTTAGGCCTATGCTTTCCACCTCCTGCTTACACCTCTTAGAGTTTCCTTTCTGGGTGGTGTTACTAAAGAAAAGTGATTCAGTGCAAGATGTGCTGTGGGAGTTTTCTTCACCCCTCCATCCTGGAGTATGGTATCAGCTGTACCCTTTGCATGGCTTTTGTGACAGCCTTCATTTTGCAGTATTTTGGAGAGGTTCCGATAAAAATACAGACCAGGGCAGGCAAAATAATAAGGTCATTTAGAGAATTTGTAAAATTTTTATATGTATATAAGTACATCTTGTAGTACTCAAATCAGAGGTGCAAACCCTAAACTTTCTCTGTTTAATCCTATCTTTGTTTTTGTAAAAATGATAAAAGAAGCTTGTCATGGCCAGTTCCTCTCTGAAATGAATGTATCCAAGGAAGTGGATGTGGATACTGGTTTTATTCTTTTGGTAGACAAAATAGAAGATCCTGCTTCACAAAAGAAATGTCAGAATATATGGAATATTTTAGACAATTTGGGTACTGAGAATGGATCCAGCTTTATTAGACTGATAACATTTGAAGGGATGCTGAAATCAATTGACTCTCATTTGACAGTTGAATTTGTCTGCAATTATGTTGATATAAACCTGCCATAACTTATGTGGATCATCATCATCATCATTGTCAGTGCTTCTCAGTATCTACTTTCTGTTATTTCATGTTTTATTAAATACTGAACTTAGTACAGTTCTTAGGGCTGTCCTTTCTTTACTGTTGTTTCAGCCACAGTTAAAGTAGATGTTTCATCTGCAATTGTGGGCTTTAAGCACTATCTCCAAATAATTGTATTTATTAAAAACAACCTGGATCTTCAAAATCAATGCTTAGTGTTAAAAATATCACCCTAAAGATGCTTTACAAATGCATGTAGTCTTGAATTTACAGATAGGTGTATAAGTTTCTGCCTTGCTGAAAGAGCTCATGTCCTTTGTTTTGACAACCTGTTGTGGGATGCTGCTTTGTTAGCTACAAAGGGGCTAAAAGGTTCCTTCCTCTGCCCAAAAGGGTTTTTGTATTTTAGTAAGAGAAAATTAATTTTTAATATGATCCTGTGCTCCATTAGGTCACTGTATCACCCAGGACTACTCTTTCCTGACAAATGTAGTTACATTTCAAGGACTCAATGGGGATTTCTTGAGAAACCTTGAGCTACATGTGTTTCTAGAACCAAAAGGGATGTGTTTGAAAGAGCTAAGAGAATTGCAAGGCTTTTCTCTCTTAGACTTGCCAAGCTGTAGATGGGAAGATTGGAGGTGGGAGCACATTGCCCTGAAAGGATGTGGAGTCTCTGTCTTGGCAATTTTTCTGACCTGTTTACACACAGATCTAAGCAACCTAGTCAGAATTCAACGCTTCTCCTGTTTCAAGAGGAATGTTGGACTTAGATCCCATACTAAGGTCCCCTCTGACCTGAAAGATTCTAAGAAAACAGACTTGTACTGGTTTGGAATATCCAGGGTAAGATGTTGGATTTTTTTCTTCACTCCTGAGATAATTGTGTTTTATTTGGTAACTTCTCTCTACCAGTAAGGAAAAAATTGAAGCAAAACACCTACATTTATTAAAACATGCTTTTGCTTCAAAGTTTTGCTTTATCTGTTTGTATTCTGGTAAATCTTTTGGGTGTGGGTTTTTTTTGCCTCCACTTTCTGGATCATTTAGGCAAAGGAAGATCTTGGTGCTGTCTCAGATTTCTATAATTTATAAAAGCCATATATGTACAGGGATATCTAAATGCAGATTAGGTACGAAACAAGCTTTGAAAGAACAAGAGAAGATAATGAATACATAAATGTGGATTTCATAAAGTACTCTCCATTCTTGCTTAACAAGACAGGGCTGAGAAATAATCCGCGAACAATATTTTGTTAAGAGAATTATGAAGACTGCAGTCTTGGTGGTTTTAATATCCCAACATGAATTTACTGACTTTCAGAGAACAACTGAAGATATTTGGTGTGCAGAAGCCAGACACTTGCTAGGGATACATCTTTACACATACAAGTGTAAAGAGTGGAATAAAAGCATATACTCTTCAGTTCTTGCTGACTGTTAATAAATACAAATTTTCCCAATGTTTTGTATGAGCTATTAAGGTTTCATCCATAAATTTTTTGAAGGCAGGAAAATTCTTGGGCATTACAGGGGAGTAAAGAGAACCTGTGCTTCAGAAAATGTGTATTTTAGCTTTTTGACTGGATACCTTCTGCTTATTTTGAGAACCTTGTTAATGTTTCCCTTTTGCTGGCCTAGGATCAGATAGCTGTTTCCAAGATCTCGGAGCTATTGATTAATAATGCCCTCCCTGCATGTGCCTGCATTACCCTTGTGGCTAAAGGCATTACTGACTCACGGTTGTCATCACTGCTCTCCCTCATTTCCTCCTGCCATTCACACAGTTCTCGTGGCTCTCTTATAATGTGTGACCTCTGGGGTTCCCAGCATTTCTGCATTTCGTAAGGCTTCCTTCCATTTTTGTCTGTATTTTCTTTGCTCTAAAATCTATATTCACTGTATCTCTAAATCTTGTTTTGCTTCCTTTTAGAGCATTATTATTGCTGTGGCTGTCTAAAGTCTTACCTCAAGCTGTACTTTTATATCTGTTTACTAAGCTCTTGTAATACTTCCTCTCTGAACATTTCCCCATTGACTGTTTTTCCCCTCTGAACAAACACTTTATGCTCATTTAAGAACCAAGGAGCTAACCCACACGTTGATCAGTTTAAAAAACAAATGTCTAAGGCAGTGCAAAGGTACTTCATGAGACTGAAAGCCAGCTGCACTAAGGAGTTTGACGATAGTTTATTGTGAAATATTTTTGCACCATGGCACAGTGAAAAAGGTGTTATTAGTTTACCAGGATCCTATATATGCTTGTTTTATATATACTTACATATATCCATTACAGACCATCCATTACATCCATTGTATGTGTGTATTTTCATAGACTGTTTAGAGACGTGATTGTCCCAATGAACATGAAACATGAAAAAAAAAAAAAAGCATTCAGACAAGTAATGCAGCAAATTACAGGTTGGTTAGTGTGTTTCTAGGTAACAAAATGCTTTTTGATGTCTCCAGAACAGCAGAAATTGCAGACCAGCATTCCTATCGTGTGATATACAGCAAGTGTCTAATATATAGAAAAGACACAGGTGTAATTGGATATGATTTAAATCAGGGTTTTCCACACACTTAATTACCTTACAAGCTAACAACAACAAAAAAATCCTAGATACTTCTCTAAAGGGAGTTTTTCTGAGGTGTTTTAGGAAGTGATTCTGCTCATGGTCCACAAAAGAAGACTTGTAACCCTGGAAAACACACTGTTTGATTCATGACATTATTATTATTATTATT
>VWZV01017073.1:0-39351 GCA_013397155.1 Irena cyanogastra | reverse complement strand
TTTCAGCAGAGAATTGGTCCTGGCGTGATTGCTTGCTTCCTTCCTTCCTTCCTTCCTTCCTTCCTTCCTTCCTTCCTTCCTTCCTTCCTTCCTTCCTAGCTGGGACTGGGTTCCTGTTCTGTCCCTTGTTATTGCTGCTTGTGTGCCATGTTATGTGTGTATATATATATTATATATTATTATTCCTTTTTTCATCTCTTTGCCTGAAAGCCCCATAATTTCAGAGTTATAATAATTCAAAGGGAAGGGGGTCATACTTTTTCCATTCCAAAGGAGGTTCCTGCCTTCCTTGGAAGACACATGTCTTTCAAACCAAGACACTGATCTACAAAAACAAACCACAAGTTTGTTTTCAGTAAAGACAGTACTCAAGTGTCCTTGTGCAAAAGAGCTTTCTGCTCAGCTTTTCCCGAGTTTTATCGCTGACGAGGAGCAGCAGCTTTCCCGTGTCAGAACAGACACAGCAGGTAAAAGGGATTAATGAGTGTGACAGGCACACAACACTGTGTGGTGTTGACAAGCATCAGCATTTAGTGCCAGCCCATCCTCGAATGGAGCAGTTCTGATCTCCACTTCAGATTTATCAATGCAGAAGTGAGCTGATCCCTTCCAGGCACAATCATGCAAATGGCATGTGGCACTGGAGTGAGAAAATCCCTGTCTGTCTCTGTGTGCTCCTCCTTCCTGTTCAGCTCTCTGGGAATGTGTTGCTTGCAAGAGACAACAGAATTGCTGGGAGCTACAGAAAATGAAAAATTAAAACTGAAGGTAGCAAGGAGAGCAAAACTGGATGTTGCCCACAGGGTTTTTCTTGTGTAACATTGCCCACAGGCCAGCGAGGGCTGGAGACAGTTACTGGAGAATACACAGATGCTCAATGTCATCTGCACCAGTGAAAAGACCTCTCTGCTCAGAGTTCAGTTGGAATAATGTATTAGCACCCCAATCAGCATTTTCACCCCAGGCACTCCTGAGCAGCTGCTTGGTATGTAATGAGCACTTAACTGCACAAACACATCTTTCCATCTGCACTCGTAAATAAATCTGTGCCACAGGATGCCCAGTGCTGGTGCTGTTGCCATAAATCAGAACCTCCTCTTTAGTTTAAGGTAACTACAGAGATTTCCATTGTCAGAAGATTTTTGTCTTTATATAGTTCAATGAGTAAGTCAGTTTGGAGCACTCAAAACCAAATTGTTTTTCAAAAAATGAGCAAGTATCAGAGTTCTTGCCTGTTTCATGTAGCTTTGCTTTACAACCTCAGAAAAGAAAGTAAAATGAGCAGAAGAGATATGGGGATAGGCTGTGAGGGTGATGGAGATCAAATTAATTTTTTAACATAGTAATAGAAGGCTCCTCATCTAGAAGGGAAGTGCTGGGGATGAAACGTTCAGTGGTAGGAGGAGAAAAAAGAGTCAAAATACAAGATCTGGGACCAGTAATTTAGCAATATCATTGCAGCACATTTAAATACAGTAAGGGGAAACTAATTTTTTCTCAGGCTGCATAATGAAACTGGAAAAACATCCATGGAAACATCCCATGGAATCTAATGCTCTGAGAATTTGGAAAAGCTCAGAGCTGGTAAGAGTGATCCTGTTCAGCCAGAGGATGCCTCTCAGCCTGGAGAGCCCCAAGGGCAGACTGGTGCCTTCCCTTCCTCTGTGCTCCTGTCCAAAACACAGCACTGCATTACAGAGATATTTGTTCTCATTTAACAGAGCTCATATATTCTTACTCATTCTTACTTCACCCGTTGAATTCACTCGGCAAATAAACCCTTTAGTCCCTTCTACTACACAGAGAGCTCTAGATAAATGAAAATTGAGTTTTAGCTGAGTTGTCAGTAAATGTGAGATAGATTTATCTTTGTTTAAGAGCTCTTATGGCTTCAGATAGTATTTTGGAGGTTTTTTTTAAAACTGCACATTATGTTTTGTTGGGTTTTTTTGGGCTTTTTTTCAATTTTTTTTTTGGGTTTTTTTTAATCCTCTGTTACTGTTGTGCATTTTGATCTTTGTTTTTTCCCCTCCCCCCCAAAAAAAACCTACCTATAATATGCAATAAAATCTTGTGGAATTATATGGGTTTGATAATATATAAACCAATGCAGAGAATAAAGAAAAAGAGAATGAACACTTGGTATAGCACAGAAAACCTGAGAATAAATAGACCAAGTGCAAAGATCAGAGGGATGGATACCATTGGATCATTCAGGGCTTTTGAAACTATTAATTTGGTCATAAGGAGAGTATTTCTGCCAATAAAAGGAATGTTTTTTGGATTGGAAGATGAGAGAGCAAGCAGTCATAAACAGCTATGAACTGTTCAGGAAAGCAGTGACAATGTAATATTTCGAGTGGCAAAAAATACAAATGTTAATAGGTGAGCTTGTTCTGTTCAGAAATCCCCCAGAGTGCCATGAGAAACTGGAAACCTAACTTCTACTGGAATGCAGTAGAATCTGTGGCCTGTGTTAAGAAAAAAGTACATGGTATGGACTGGAGATACAAGAACAAATAATACTTGAAAATAAGGTAATTACGGTGAAAGAAGTACACAAAGACTGTGGTATATTAATGTAATAGAGAAAAGTAAGAGAGGGAAACAATCAGTGCACATGGGAGTCCAAAGAATGCTATTACTTTGTTTTGGCTAAACACGAGGAAGCAGATTAATTCATTTTTTGTATTTGAAAAATGCATTATTCCAGTGATAGAAGGTGAAGTTGAATTTTCTTGCTGAGATAAGGGAACAGCTTTTAAGGATAGATGAAGGGGCTATGATCTGAAGGGGCTATGTTCTGAAGGTGTTATATTCTGAAAATACTGGGAAGAAGTCTTTTCATGGGATTATGAAATGCACTTTTAAATTTTCACAGAGGAGTAACCTGAGCTGGCAAATAGAACTTCAAAATCCTAATGTGCATAACTGAGGTAGGTCCAGTATCTGTTTTGTGCCAGGAGGAAGGCAGGGATATCAGGGACAGTGAAGAGTGGAAGTGGACACTTTCTACAATCCCAGGTGGCTCCAAGCCCCATCCAGCCTGGCCTTGGACACTGCCAGGGATTCAGGGGCAGCCACAGCTTCTCTGGGCACCCTGTGAGGAGACCTCACCACCCTCACAAGGAACAATTTCTTCCCAATATCCCACCTAACCTTGCTCTCTGGCACTGGGAAGCCATTCCCCCTGTCCTGTCACTGCAGGCCCTTGGAAATTTTCTCTCTTTTCAGCTCCTTTAAGCACTGCAAGGCCACAATGAGGTCACCCTAAAGCTTCCCTTCTCCAGGAGACTGAGCTGGACAAGCTTAACTCTCCATTTTACAAGAAGGACATGAAGGAAGACCTCAGGGCACTACAGACCTGGGAGTCTGAACTCAGCACCTGGAAAACATACAGAGAATGCCACTGGGTGCTATTGAAAGGCCATTGGACAATCACCATGGGCTCCCAAAGGGCAGGTCCCACCTGACTGATCTGGTCTGCTCCTGTGATAAGGTCACAGCTCCATGCCTGAAGGAAAGATACTGGGTGTAGTTTTCCTGCTTCATAGTAAGGATTTTGATACTGTCCCTCCCAGCATCCCTCTGGCCAAGTTGTCCAGCTGTGGGATGAGCAGGTTCATGATGCACGGAGTGAAGAACTGATCAAAGGACAGATGTCAAAGGATTGAGGAGATTTGGGACACATCTGGCTGAAGAACCTTGGAGGTAGGGGTGAGAAGTGGTTGAGGATTTTTGTCTACTTTGGAGAAACTGAGGCTGATACGTCACATCATGGATCTGTCTAGCTTTCTCAGGGGCCATGGAGAAGGACATGCGACTCTGTTCTCCTGGACCCTCCAGTGCCAGGAGCCATGGGAATGATGAAAGCTGTGTCAGGGAACATTCATACTGGATATTAGGAAGTACCAAAAGGGCTCTGTCAAGCAATGAACAGAAGAGGTGGAGGATGCACCAAGCCTGGCAGTGATTGAGGCACTGACACAGTGCCCTTAATATTTTTGATCAGCTCTGAAGTGCTCAGGCAGTTGGACAGATGATCATTGTTGGTGCCTTCCATTTGGAATTGTTCTCTTCTATTCAATGTGATTTGATTCCAAAATCTGTGTCTGTCATGTTGTTTATGACTGGCAAGGTACTCCAGGTGACCAGCTTTGTTCAGCTGGGGCTATAGGGGTCTAATCCCATTGTAGATATCTTGTTTAGTCCTGAAAACTCTAGCTGGAGGGCTTGAATAGAAGAAAAAAAAATGGAAAAAACCATTTATGAATAGTCTCACAAAATGCATATTTAATCTGAGTAAATGCTGTCTCCTTTGCTGAATGTGGATAAATAAATTCTGTGGATTACCCAAACACTCTTCTTCATTGTTTTCTTTGACACACATCGTTCTGTATTTCAAAGGGTTCAAGTTAAAAACAAGTCAACTGCAACATGATATAGACCCAACACACCATGATATTGCTATTGTAACAATCCCTTAAAAAATATATTTTGTTGCATAGTTAAAACTACAACAAGACACAGCTGATGACTTTTGCAAAGGTAAACAAAGCAAAGCACTTGGCTTTAAATGACTGCAAGAATCTATCATTGACAAATCTTTAACAACATGAACTAGAATTTAAAACTGACATAAATACAGAGAAAGATGTTTTATAGAGATATGGGCTTGGCTGTCAATAAGAATAGAGCATTCAAATTAATTTTTTTTTTTCAAAACAAATGTTCATAGAAAAATGTATTACGTGAGGTGAGGTTATTTTGATTTATTCTCTTTTGGGTTCCTCCAGATCATTGAAATGTGTAGCTGACTCTTAACCCCTGAAGGGTGGGTAATAAAGTGTATGGCACATGATAAAACACAGGTACTAAGAGAAGATAATGAGGGTAATTATGTGTTTCAGTGGCCATGGTCTAAATGGGATCACATAACTTATCAGGACAAACTCACACAGGTACTAGGGGTGTGTAGAAGGCCAAGGAGAAAATGCTTGGAAAGCTACAACCAATTAAATAATTGGCATTTTCCTACTATACAGAGATGACTGTGGATCATCCCTTATTATGATCTAGGATTATATACTAAAAATAATTACAATTTCTCAATACATTTTAACCTCCCCTTCATCTTTCACCCCTTGAGATGGGCACTGGAAGTTTTGCGTACTGAACTGAAAAGAAAGAAGGGCATGAGCTCCTCAGATATTTTATTTTGTGTTTTTTAAAACAAAAAATGAAGGAGTACATAGGAATTTCAAATGTGCACACAAACAAGGCTCTTTCATGTTCACACAGGCAGAACAAAAAAAAAAAAAAGGATCCCTGCAGCAACTAATTCTCTGTCCTCTCATGTTGAAACTTAGAAAAAGCAGAGTCAATATCAGAGAAGTCAATTCACAAAGAAATCTCCAACTGTCCAGTGGTGTTCTTTGTTCATGGAGCTGATCAAAGCCTCGAATGGAAGAGGGAGCAGGAGCTGTCAGGAGGCAAAGCCTTGCTTCTCTGCTTTAACAGCAAAAACCAATGAGCATATTCCACTTGTTCTGTCCAGCAGCCATCCAGCTTCTCTTGTGTGACCCAGGGAGGCTTCTGAAAACCCACAGTGGAAAGTTTTGTGTGGTGATTCCATTTAGGTTTGGGTTCCATGCTTACAACCAGCTGGAATTGTACTGCATGGCACAATATAAATAAGTTTTTGTTCCTTGGCTGGGCTGTGGTTCAGCACGAAGGAGATACATCCACACTCAGAGTTTGCCTGGCTCTGAAGAGCCTTTGCTTAATCAAAATGTCCTGTAAATAGATATTTCTTGTTTATTTGTATATTTACAATTACATAAAAAAAAAATACTTAAGTTACTGTAACTGAAATTCCTGCATTGTGGGAGACTGCTCAGCCATTACAGATTGCTTTAAGGAGTGGGGCACTCATGTTTGTGATCTTATGTTTAAAATTCAGATTTTTCTCTGTACCTCTTTTGCTTGACTTGTATGGAATCTACTTTTTTGTTGTTGCTCTGATTTTCCTTGCTAAATCAGAATGAACAAGCAATTAGTAGTTTATCACTGAGTAACAAACCACCTGTAAAATTTATACTTATACTTTACATCTATGAGTGTGTATATAAATGGAAAATGCAAACATATTTTACATATTTATATATGTACGTATATATATGTGTATGTGTACATATATATATACATACATCTTCATAAGGATCTTGCCTAATACATTTTTAATAAATATTGTCTTCTTGTAAAGAAAAAAAAACAAAGGTAAATATAAGAATGTCCTCAAATTATTCTACCAAGTAAGATGGTCACAAAATCATTAACATCCACCACAGAAACTACCAAAGCTGCTGCAATACCTCTCTCCACCAGACTGCCCTTAATTCCTGGGTGAAATTTAGGAAAGAGGGATAAAAATAAAAAAAAAAATCGAATGGGACAGTGTTGTTCATGAAGAGGGTGCTGGAGGTGAAAACAAAATATTTACATTGAGCTTTTCTTAGACAATGTTAAGCCTAGGCTTAGAACTAATTCTAGACCAGGTTTATCATTTTTTCTACAGTGTTTCCCAATTACAGAAACCTTTAAGCATTAACAGATGACAGAGCCCCAGTGAGACATCAGAAATTAGCTTTTAGCTGTGCTGCTTGACACAGGCAGCCTGGCCCACTAAAGCAGGAAGCTGGAACAAAATCCCAACCTCACAGGGGCATGTGCATGTTACAGCAACTGAGAGAACCCAAACTTCTTCCTAATTTGACTGCACACATAAATAAAATAAAATAAAATAAAATTTAAAAATAAAAATTAAATTATATTAAATTAATATGTATTCTGATTTTTCTTTTCATTTTATCAGTTATTACTTTGCATGTCTGTAGCCCAGCATAACCTCCAAGGGCTCTGAGTTAAGGAAAATGTGTTGTACAATCTCCTTGACTTTCCTCTCAAAGCTGAGATCTGAGCACCTGATTTAGGTGTGTGCATGAACCAGGGACAGAAAAAAAGAACTTTGCAATTTGGAGTAATATTTATGCTCTTATGAGTCTGTTTTAAAAAACTTTCACGAACATCTGCCTGAGACATATGAAATGTATTTAATTGTACCAGCTGGGTTCTTTTCAATAAGAAATTGGAGCTAATCAAGTCTGCCATTATCTGCTGAAGATGCCAGAGGCTTCCTTGTTCTTTTATTCTTCCTTCTAAATTGGGAGAGGGTGACTGAATCTCCTTTGTATAATTTTCTGTTGCTGCCAGAATGTTTACAATTTATCCTTAATTAACCACAAAATGATTCTGTAATCAGTGGCAAAGTTCAAAACTGTAATAAGTAGGCTTTTTGTGAGTATATTTTTAAATTAATTCATTGTGGTTTGTTCTCAAGCATTCTATGGTTTGCAGAAGTGGAAAAAGTTGATACATCTCAGCATAATCTGGAAGGGATGATGTACCAAGTTACAGGGTCAGGGAATCACAGGATGGTTTGGGTTTCCCTGGAATTGTTCCGGGCCAAGCTGGATGGGGCTTGGAGCACCCTGGGCTAGTGGAAGGTGTCCCTGCCCAAGGCAGGGGTGGCACTGGATGGGCTTTAAGGTCCCTCCCAACCCCAAACCATTCTGGGGTCCTGTGATATTTCAGAGCATCAAGGATATGTTTCTAAATCCATCAGAAATGCCCAAAATCTGCATACAGATATTTGAAATTGTGGTGGGTGTTGGGAGCTCTGACCAACAGCTGAGCACTGGGAAACACAGAACAAATGCACCGTAGTGAAACCAGGACATTTTTGACACATGACAAGAATTAAACCTCTCAAACAGCTCTTTTCATTCTCTGTCTGAAGGTCTCTGTGCAGTGGATTGGTCAGGCTAGGACACAGCACCTGGAATTGGCTNATATATATATACATACATCTTCATAAGGATCTTGCCTAATACATTTTTAATAAATATTGTCTTCTTGTAAAGAAAAAAAAACAAAGGTAAATATAAGAATGTCCTCAAATTATTCTACCAAGTAAGATGGTCACAAAATCATTAACATCCACCACAGAAACTACCAAAGCTGCTGCAATACCTCTCTCCACCAGACTGCCCTTAATTCCTGGGTGAAATTTAGGAAAGAGGGATAAAAATAAAAAAAAAAATCGAATGGGACAGTGTTGTTCATGAAGAGGGTGCTGGAGGTGAGAACAAAATATTTACATTGAGCTTTTCTTAGACAATGTTAAGCCTAGGCTTAGAACTAATTCTAGACCAGGTTTATCATTTTTTTCTACAGTGTTTCCCAATTACAGAAACCTTTAAGCATTAACAGATGACAGAGCCCCAGTGAGACATCAGAAATTAGCTTTTAGCTGTGCTGCTTGACACAGGCAGCCTGGCCCACTAAAGCAGGAAGCTGGAACAAAATCCCAACCTCACAGGGGCATGTGCATGTTACAGCAACTGAGAGAACCCAAACTTCTTCCTAATTTGACTGCACACATAAATAAAATAAAATAAAATAAAATTTAAAAATAAAAATTAAATTATATTAAATTAATATGTATTCTGATTTTTCTTTTCATTTTATCAGTTATTACTTTGCATGTCTGTAGCCCAGCATAACCTCCAAGGGCTCTGAGTTAAGGAAAATGTGTTGTACAATCTCCTTGACTTTCCTCTCAAAGCTGAGATCTGAGCACCTGATTTAGGTGTGTGCATGAACCAGGGACAGAAAAAAAGAACTTTGCAATTTGGAGTAATATTTATGCTCTTATGAGTCTGTTTTAAAAAACTTTCACGAACATCTGCCTGAGACATATGAAATGTATTTAATTGTACCAGCTGGGTTCTTTTCAATAAGAAATTGGAGCTAATCAAGTCTGCCATTATCTGCTGAAGATGCCAGAGGCTTCCTTGTTCTTTTATTCTTCCTTCTAAATTGGGAGAGGGTGACTGAATCTCCTTTGTATAATTTTCTGTTGCTGCCAGAATGTTTACAATTTATCCTTAATTAACCACAAAATGATTCTGTAATCAGTGGCAAAGTTCAAAACTGTAATAAGTAGGCTTTTTGTGAGTATATTTTTAAATTAATTCATTGTGGTTTGTTCTCAAGCATTCTATGGTTTGCAGAAGTGGAAAAAGTTGATACATCTCAGCATAATCTGGAAGGGATGATGTACCAAGTTACAGGGTCAGGGAATCACAGGATGGTTTGGGTTTCCCTGGAATTGTTCCGGGCCAAGCTGGATGGGGCTTGGAGCACCCTGGGCTAGTGGAAGGTGTCCCTGCCCAAGGCAGGGGTGGCACTGGATGGGCTTTAAGGTCCCTCCCAACCCCAAACCATTCTGGGGTCCTGTGATATTTCAGAGCATCAAGGATATGTTTCTAAATCCATCAGAAATGCCCAAAATCTGCATACAGATATTTGAAATTGTGGTGGGTGTTGGGAGCTCTGACCAACAGCTGAGCACTGGGAAACACAGAACAAATGCACCGTAGTGAAACCAGGACATTTTTGACACATGACAAGAATTAAACCTCTCAAACAGCTCTTTTCATTCTCTGTCTGAAGGTCTCTGTGCAGTGGATTGGTCAGGCTAGGACACAGCACCTGGAATTGGCTGAAAATGATCCAGGTTGCATTGAAACTAAAGTAAGCAGACAATTATCAGATGTCTGTGTCAGTGTGAATTCATACAAAAAATATTCATCATTTATTTCCTGAGATATAGTAATAAATTTTGGCTGAACTAAACCATTATTGGTGCATTTTTTTTCTTGTTTTCTGTACTGTCAGAATACTACAATACACTGATTATTCATAACAGTGTGAGCAAACGCAGAGGATACCAAGCTGAGAGGTGCAGAATATACAGTAGAAGGAAGGGACAACATCCAGAGGGACCCTGACAGGATACTGGGAAGTAGGTCTGTGCAAACTTAATGAAGTTCAAAAGGTCTGGAGCAAGGTCCTGCATCTGAGCAGTGACAGTGGAGCTGGGGGATGTTGGGATTGGGAGCAGCTGTGCTTAGAGGGACTGGGGGTGCTGAGGGGTGAAAAAGTGGCCATGCCCCAGCAATGTGCTCAGAACCCCCCTGCCCTGGGCTGATCCCCAGTGTGGGCAGCAGGAGAGGGGGGATTCTGCCCCTCTCAGGTGAGACCCCACCTGCAGAGCTGCTCCAGCCCTCAAGCCCAGCACAGGAAGGACCTGGAGCTGCTAAAGCATGTCCAGAGCAGACCCACAAAAATGATCAGAGGGCTGGAATAGCTCTCCACAGGCTTTGAGCATCCTGATCCTGTGATAGATGTGCCTGCCCATGACAGGAGGGATGGATCAGATGAACTTTGAAGCTCCCTTCCAAACCAAACCTTTCTAGGATTCTTGATTCCAAATTCCTTCATTACTTGTGGTCCTTTGTGCCACCACTTTTATACCAAACTGCTGTGATGCCGCTCTTCATGAGCACTGTTTTCTCTTCCAGAACCCCAGAGTTCTTTCTTCCCTCACTTACACTAAATTTCCTAGTGTCACAAACACCAGCAAGGAATGTGGAGCCACATGCAAGAAGTTTCAGATCTATGTGTCTTTTTTCCTGTCTTATTTCTATCTTTTTAAATAATTTTTCTCAGCAAGTTCTCCACAGTACCCAGCTGGTGTTGCCAGTGGCTTAGAAAACTGGAACTGTCTATGTATTCAAATGGGAATTGACAGGGGTAAAGATTGAAGCAGTCCAAATGCATTCTTGAGACACATGGCATTATCAGCAAGCTTAATAAAAATAAAAGCATATTTTGAAAAAACACCCAAACTAAAAGGAGTGCTGCATTAATAAAAAGAATAGCCCTTGGCAAGGGCAAGGGGTCTGATGCAACTCAATAATGATATTCATGGGGTGTTTAATGAACCCTATGTTATTGTGATATAAGGAAAAAAGTACAAAAGTGTTAAATGGAGCTTGGGGCTGTTTTGCAGATCTCTCCGAGTTTCAATTATTAGGAGTCTGGAAGGCTGAGGGGAGGGACAGCTAAAGGAAAAAGAGTTTAAACATTAAATGTAACACTTAAAAGATTCAGCTGCAAAACACCCATTGTCTTGCACTGCCAAGATTTGGTTACCGAACAGCTTGTTTTCTGTGGTTGCATTTCTAAAACTTCTCATGAACTATAAGGAACGGAACCCTTGGAAAAAAGGGATATGCTGGATGACACTTCCTGAATTCCTCAGCACCAATACTTGGCTGTGGGGAGTGTCACCATGAGCAGTGCTGTGCCTAGAGGACAGTTTTCCATGCCATGGGCAAGTACCTTCTCTTTAGAGAATATCCCGAGCTGGAAGGGGCCCCCAAGGATCATGGAAGTCCAGCTGCCCTTCCTAGCACATACAGAAGCACAGCTGGCTGGGGCTGTGCTGCTCCTGGTCCTCCCTCACTGCCTGAATTCATATCCCTGCTCACACCCACAGGTTCCTCAGCCCCTGGAGTTGACTTTGATCCTGTCCAACATCAAATATCTATAAACTGGGTTCCTTTTCATCCAGTCTTCAACTCCAAATTTAAATATTTCCATATTCTGGTTTCCTCCTCCTCTAGTCCAGCCAGCTGGTGCAGTTGGGAGTTTGCTGATGAAACACACAGAGAGATGAACAGAGTGTGAACTTTCAAGAAATATTTTAAACTTGGGGTAGTTTTTCATGTGTTGGAGGAGGTTTCCCTGGATATTGGGAAAAGGTTCTTCCCCACTGGGTGCTGGGCACTGCCCAGGCTCCCCAGGGAATGGGCACGGCCCCAAGGCTGCCAGAGCTCCAGGAGGGTTTGGACAACGCTGCCAGGGATGCACAGGGTGGGATTGTTGGGGTGTCTGGGCAGGGCCAGGGGGTTGGACTGGATGATTCTGGAGAGCCCCTTCCCACTCAGGAGATTCTGTTATTCTTTGTCATTAACCAGAAATTCTCCCCAAACAGATGTCCCTGCACTCCATGTATCCTTGCATCCAGATCTCCTCATACAGGCACATCTCTGTGCTGCCAACTTCCAATTCCTTCACAGGAGCATTCTCCCGCTGCAGGCTCATCCTATTTAATGCATTATGCCTGCTATTCATGAATATTTTACTCTGTAGTAAACACTGGCAAGGAGAAAGGCCAGAGGAAACCTCTCCCTACCTGCAACTGCAAAAAGTGCCAGCTTTGCCTTGCTGCTGTGCCCTTATAGCTGGAACTCCATCTTGAAGTTAATAAGGGGGTTAAAATGTGCAATTATTACTAAACTTTCTGTCCAGGTTACCAGCATATGCACTGTGTGTGCTGTGAGGTTCTTTTCAGGAAAAAAATACATATAATTTGTATTCTCTACAAATAAAAAGCCACATTGTTGGGTAATAAAAAAGGATGCAGGGCCATTGAACTGAGCAGAGAGGTGTTGACTGAGAACATGAGAACTCTGCTTAGAGGTTTTCCATTTGTTAGATTGAAATAATGTTAGGAGGTCTGCTATAACAGATTATTTCCATTATATTCTTGTAAGCTATGGCTTGTGGGGAGCTATCCAAAGATGACTGTCTACTGTGGCTAATCTCCAGCCACTCTGTGCCTTAATCTCATTATTTTTCTACATGTTTTTCCCATTCAGCCCATAATTTTGCATAAAGTACATTTGTCAGTTTACATGTCCATATGGAGTGCAGGGTTCAGTTTATGAAGAGGTTTCATTTTAAGATTTGCACATTACCCAACTTAGCATGAAAGTATTTTTTCTTCTTGACAAATGTAAGATTGGAAAGATACATTATGCAGTAAAGTCCAGGGAAAAATGCCAAATCTGTGGGAATTTAGCATCATGAACATATCAAAGTGACTAAAAAATAACTGCAACATTTATACTCCCAACTTGGAAGTATGGAAATAAACTTTAACTTAGAACCAAACAGCTTCTGCCTTCAAGGAGTCTGACATTTGCATCCCTAATAGTCCCAAGATTTCTAACAGCAAATCCAAACAGCCCTATCTGCACCCTGAAAAGTGAAGATATAAATACAGATACATACAGACATGTGTTTATATATTCATTACTTAGAAACAATTTTAACTGCTCAGAGCCCATGGCAAGATGAAGTTGTTCCATGAGTATTTTAAAAGAGATGCAAAATGTGTCATCACCAATGTAATGCTGATCTGTTCCATGCCCAATAATCATATTTAAATAACTTGGTATTTCCTAAACAGTATTTTCCTTAGAGCCTTTTAAATGCAGTAATGTGTCCTCAGCACTAGACATTATTACCCAGAAGAACTTGTGAAATATAGAAGGAAAATAAACCCCCAAATATTAAACATTGGCAACAGCACCATAACTATCCAATTGATTTCAGTAAGCATTTTTTAAAGTCTTGTTGCAATGATTTTTTTCAAAGATTTTTCTCCTGCTATTTTACTATGGAGACACATTTTGTAAAATGAAGTGATGAAATTCTATGTTCATTTCTGATAAATTTTTAGTGTAAATGATCTCAACTAAAATGAAGATTTGCTACTTGTTTTGGGGTTCATCCTTGATGCAGTCCCTAGATGAGCTGAGGTTATATAATGTACCATACATTTTACAGGCAATCCCACAATCCCTGAGGTTGGAAAAGGCCTCCAAGGCCATCGAGTCCCAGCTGTGCCTTATGTCACCTTGTCCCCAGCCCACTGAGTGCCACCTTCCTGGGACACCTCCAGGGATGGGCACTCCAAAGCTCCCTGGGCAGCCCCTGCCAAGGCCTGAGCCCCCTTTCCATGGGGAAATTCCTCCTGGTGTCCACCCTGAGCCTGCCCTGGCCCAGCCTGAGGCCATTCCCTCTCCTCCTGTCCCTGTTCCCTGGCAGCAGAGCCCAACCCCCCCGGCTGTCCCCTCCTGTCAGGAGTTGTGCAGAGCCACAAGGGCCCCCCTGAGCCTCCTCTTCTCCAGGCTGAGCCCCTTCCCAGCTCCCTCAGCTGCTCCTGGTGCTCCATTCCCATCCCTGGACACTCTCCAGCCCCTCAAGGTCTCTCTGGCCACGAGGGCCCAGAACTGGACACAGCACTCGAGGTCCCTCAGCAGGGCCAGCACACGGCACAGCCACTGCCCTGGGCCTGTGGCCACACCAGGGCTGGCACAGCCCAGGGGCCATTGGCCTCTTGCCCACCTGGGCACACCTGGGCTCCTGTCCAGCCTCTGTCCCCAGCACCCTGGGCGCTTTCCAGCCCTGTTAAAAACATGCTCTTGTTAGAACAGTCCAGTTAGCCTTCAGTGGGGGTTAATAGTGACTTTGGAGAAAGCTGGGACTCACAACCTGTGTATCAGAGGATGGGGAAATCCCAGTGCAACTGTAAGAGATATCATTTCCTGGTTGTTTGGAATCAAATGGGGAGAGACCAGCAGAGTCTGCCATGAGGCAGACACACATCTGCATAAAAACAGTGTTTAAACCGATCCTGAAAGTCCAAGGGAAGCCTGTGGATGTGAAAGCTCAGAGAGAACAGGTATCCACAGACCTGTGAATGACTTGGAATGGTGAAGAGAAGACTGCAGCAAAAGGGAGAGGAGAAATTTCCCCCTGTGAGAGGGAGGTGTACCTGGATATTCATGTTCAATACCCCAGATATTGAGTTCACATGGATGGTTACACCTAAGGTGTTTTGAAGTTCTGCCATGCTCTCCACTGGGAAAGTAAATTAAAACCTGTGTGCATTAAAATCCTAAAGGTGTGTCCAGACCTTGCACTCCTCACCACGGAAGTGTATCCTCCAAAATGCCTACAGAGTTTTTCAAAAGTAGAACAAGAACATTCAGATCGACATTAGATGACAAGGAGAAAATTAGTTTTAGAAATTAGATCCTTGGAAGAGTTCTGGACCAAGAAAAATTTTAATCAACTAAATATTTTCAATTTGACATGTAATTAAATGCTTTATTTCATTTTAGACCTAATTAACTTTTTAAAAATCAATTAAAAATGAAAAACACTACTTTAAAAATGAAAGGGGATGTTTCATTCAGAAATGTTGGAACATTTCACATAAACTTCCTCTTTTCCCATATGAAATTGACTCAGTTTTATCTGTGCTTATTGATTTCTTTTTTCACGTAAAATATACATTTCAATGAACTTAATAATCTTCAAAAAGTTGTACCCATCTCTGCAGAGAGTCACTCAAAGTCTTCTCAAGAAGTTTGTATTGTCTTTGCCCAAACTGCCAAAGTTATGTCACCATTACCTGGGACTACATGTAAAAAATTGTGCTCTAAAAGTTATTCAGGTGTGACATCATATTTGGAAAATAAACCCAAACCAATAGAAGTATATTATTTTTTTGTCTTTCATGTATATCCTAGAGAAAGTTTATGTAAATATCAGATTATGCAGGCTGGAGTCAGGGACCTGTAAGTGCAGAAATTCTTGTCATTGTAGCCAAGGATCAGAGCAGTTTTCAGCACACTGAAAGCTGGTGGCAAGTTCTCTCTGCGCCTGGAAATTGCAGCATTATAACCTGATGCAGATTTGGTTGAGTTCTTGCTAAATATTTATAGCAAAGTGCTAGAACATGATGTCCAGCAAAATTACATGTGAGTTTTGAAATGCTATTTGCAAAAGATCCAGACATACTTCTATGTGCCCTGTGCTCCCTCCCCTGCAAAGAACCCAACTGAAAATCCAACCAGCACGAGCTCACAAAGCACATGGATCAAGCATTCAGTGATCTGCTATAAAATCAGTGGAGAAGAGATTCAACACTGGAGCAGCTCTGTGCAGAAGGACCTGGGAGTCCTGGTGGACAATGAGCTGTCCCTGACCAGCAGAGTGTCCTGGAGGACGTGGGTCCAGTGGGATCCTAGGGGCACCAGGGAGAGCATTCCCAGCTGGTCAGAGAGTGACCCTGTCCCTGTGCCCAACCCTGGGGACACCTCTGGGTGCTGTGTCCAGCTCTGGCTCCTCAGCACAGCAGGGACAGGAGCTCCTAGAGCTGAACAAGGGCCTGGAACATCTCCGTGCCCAGGGAAGGCTGAGGGACCTGGGGCTGCTCAGCCTAGAGAGGAGCCCCAGCTGAGAGGGGCTCAGCCCTGGCTGTCCCTGGCTGTCCCTGGCTGTCCCCGTGCATCCCCATGTGTCCCTGTGTGTCCCTGTCCATCCCTGTGTGTGCAGAAGGGCAGAGCAGGCCCAGGCTCTGCTCCAGGCCCAGCAATGGCCCCAGAGCCAGGGCAGGGCTGAGCCCAGCAATTCCCCTGCCCAGGAGCAGAACTCCTGCCCTGGGCAGTGCCAGCCCTGAGCAGAGCCCAGAGAGGCTGTGGGGTCTCCTCCTGGGGATGTTCCCGAGCCACATGGACACGCTGCTGTGCCCTGTGCCCCGGGATGGCCCTGCTGGAGCAGGGAGATGGCACCAGGTCAGCCACTGAGGGACTTCCAGCCTCACCCACCCTGGGACTCTGAGACTGCTTTTTCCAAGCCTTCTGTGAAGGTTATCAGTCATATTAATCAATTAATGATCATATCAATCCATTAATGATATAATCGTCTCTGGCTTGCTCTAGGAGTTTTTGTTTCTTTGTGACATCATTAGGTAGACTTCCCTGGGTGTGAAAATGATGGGGAATCCTTCTATTAAATAAGTTAATATGAAATTGTTAAATTTATATTAAATAATTAAAAGAATCACAAATCTTACTAAATCATCAAGAATCCTACTTTTGTGCTGGCCCACACTCTCAAGTGAGGAAACACCTATGAACCTCGAAAGTCTTGGATTTCATATACCCATTTCTTGTCAAAAGAGAAATTGTAAAAAAGAAGTTGAAATTAAGGATAATGAACTTGTGCTTATCTGGCACTATAGGGGATCAGTCATTTATACTACCAGGCCCTCTGGCATAGAGTAGGAGAAAGGCTGCTAATTAACAGTGGTTGGTTATTAATCACACTTATTCCCTCTCCATTCACTCCATGAAGTGCTTGCACTACAAGTGCTTTCCTTGCTTGGAGAAGAGCAGCTGTATCTACTCCTGTGTATTCAAACAGACAGATGTTAGAAGGACCTTAATTTTCATACATTTGTCTGAAAAAAGGTCTTATTGTTACGGTCTCAATCTTGAGACTAATGCTTCTTAAAAATAATGCTTCTGAAACACTTCTGAAAATAGAGCACACTTGAGCGTTCCCAAGGATAGTCCTTTATAAATCCATTATAGGTACATTTAGAGGGTAATACATGGAAAAACAAAGATAAAACTGTGACTGGCTCTACACCAATCACTCGAGAGCATGACATCACTCTTGGGATAGGCAGCCCAGGAGAAGTTGTCAGACAAAATGGTAGAAATTAGAAGGGAAAAGAAAAAGTGCAAAATAACCTATGTTAATGCTGCTGCTGAAATCCAAGTGGATGTGTACCCAAAATCCCAGCACTGCTGACATGGGAAGGCACCCCTGGAAATGATCCAGACCAAATGCTTGGTCAGAAAGGAGCAGAGCAGACTGCCCAGGTTGTGTTCAGCAGGTCTCTGAATATCCCTGTATCCAGAGTGCCACAGGCTGCCCAGGATAGTTGTGGATTCACCGTCCTTGGAAGCATTCAGGAAATGATGGATGTAGCACTTCTTGATACAATTTAGTGACATGGGGGTGCTTGGTCAAAGGTTGGACTTGATCTTGGAGGTCTTTTTCAACCTATATTATTCCATGGTTTTATCATCCTATGATCTGTGGATGGTGAATCCACAGCCTCTCTGGGCAGCCTATGTCAGTGTTTGATCCCTCTCATGATGATAACAAATATATTAATAATAATAATGAATTAAATTACTTAAATTTAAATAGTATTGCTATTATTTCACTTTGGACCCACTGCTGTCTCATGTCTTGTCACTGGACACCACTGAAAGAGCCTGATCTATCTCTTCTACACATTTTCACTGGGTATTTACACAAAAAAAAGGGAGAGATAAGACTCCCCAACTTTCCCTTTCCCTAGGCAGAGCAGTCCCAGCTCTCTGAGCATGTTCTTGACCTCAGCCCAAGACACAGCATTCCTGATGGGGTCTCACCAGTGCCAAACGTGGAGTCACAGACTGGGTCAGGCTGGAAGTGCCTCAGTGGCTGATCTGGTGCCACCTCCCTGCTCCAGCAGAGCCATCCCGGAGCACAGGGCACAGCAGTGTGTCCAGAGTTCCTGAACTCTGTGGTCACTGTGCTATTAGACAGACACCTCTCAAGGCCATTTCCATGTCCAGGTGACTTCCCAAGCACTTTGCAGCATTAGGGATAGTATTTGAGCCTAATTTAACCCATTTTTGAATTGCATCAGATGATGGTTATTCCATGGACACATGGCTCGCAGGCCAGGACAAGAACTGAGGAATACTTAATTCCTACTTTGCTAATGATCAGAAGAAAATAGCACCTCCAAGACTGGGAGGTTATTACCTACTTTATGTTATGTTATTGACCATTACACTCAAACCCAGAAAATTATAACTGTCCGTGGAAATTGAAATTTTCCAATATGTTATCTCCTTTCTTCTTCAGATTAAGTCTTCTTTAATACAATATAAATGCATGGAACTATTTATTTCTGATTGCACTTGATAGACATGTTACTGCTGTGTGCCAGTGTAAACCCTAAGTCTAGAACTAAGCATTAGATCAGCTATTGAAACTGATAGCAGATGTGGGCAAACTTCATATAAGCAGAAACACAGCTGGAAGTTGGTGGGAATGTGGGACACACACCCGTGTTAAGTCTGCCATGGTGTTACTGTGCTGAACTCCAGTGGGGAAAAGTGCTTCTAATAGCTTTAGAAAATTATGGAGTAAAAATTGAAGTTACAGTGGTAACGTTTATCATGTTCTTAATATATCTACCCCTTTTTTTCTTTTTTTCCTGAAGTCACACATACCCATAAATATTCACTCTTTGTTTTCAAAAAGAACTCAAATTCATGTAGCTTGACAAATCCTTCCAATGTATTCTAAAGTTTGTTAACATAGCCCTGGCATTCCCTAAGGAAATCTATTTAATCTTTCCACACACATGTATTTTCTCCTGATTCACATCCATCTGCTCATCCAGTGAAATATGAGAAAATTTCTTAGTCAAAAGTTCAGTACTTTCAAGGTTTTGGCTGGCACAGCTCTATCCCTCAGCTGGGCGATGCCAGTTGAACCATGCCCAGAAGAATTCTGTGACCTTTAACATAATGGAACTTCATCACCTCCACTGTCTGCTACACACAAGCCTAAATCACAGTGTAGCTGGGGAAAACCAAAAAGAAGTGGGTAAGGAGGTGTCAGAAATGTTAAACAGAAGGTTTGATTTACAACTGCACTGAAATTTTCTTGATTTGGCTATCTGGTGGTGAGGAGGAGCAGATGGTCTCCTGATCCTGAGATGGATGGTCGTGTTGAGGATGAGTGGACAACTCTGGAGGTCAAATCATTGATGGTGAAAGCAGCATTTTGGTTTCCACGGTCACACAGGAATCTTTGAAGACTGACAAGTGCATGAGAGACAAGAACCACCTGACCAAGTGGGACAAAGATACCTTTGCCAGGTTGGCCCATCTGGAAAGGAGATCTTTAAACCAGGAACTGGTAAATGAGCCAGCTCAGAGCCAGGAGAGGACAGACCAACACGGGCAATACGAAGTGTTCCAGGCCAGGCTGGATGGGGCTTGGAGCAGCCTGATCTAGTGGAAGGTGTCCCTGCCCATGGCAGGGGGGTGGCACAGGATGAGCCTTAAAGGTCCTTTCCAACCCAAGCTGTCCTGTAAATCTATGATTCCATAGTTGTGGTTACTGTGCTACAGACCTCTTGATCGGGAAGAAGTAGATGAGCCCCTCATTTTTACAGGATTTCCAACAGGAATCTCACGAAATTCAACAGTGGGAAACACTAAGTCCTTCCAGTGGAGAGAAACAAATCCATGCTCTGCTGGGCATGGTGTTCCTGCTCTGCTGGGCACCACGTGGCCAGCTGCAGAGAAGGACCTGAGGGTCCTGGTGAACACCAAAGCTGTCAGTAGCCTTTGGGAAGAGCAGAGTCAAGGGAAGTGTTCTTTCCACATCACACACCACTGGGATACACATCTGGGGTCATAATATCCAGTGCTGGATAAGACAGACAAGGACTTAGCAGGGTTAGTCCATCAAAGGACTTTATTTGATATTGCTTTGAGGAAACAGCACAGGAAAGTCTCCAGATATCTTTTCCAACCTCAAGTCTCCTGTGATCCATGACATTCTGCCATGTTACTTTCCTTTCAGTTTGGTGGAAGCTGTCCCTGCCCGTGCAGGGGTGTTGGAAATATATGGTTGTTAAGGTCACTTCCAACCCAAATCACCTTGGGATTCTGAGATCAAAGTAGTTTCCAAAGAAGGAAAAAAATCCCTGAATATGCACCAAGCATTTTGTGATAAAAAGCTATAAAGTGCCTGGTAACAACACTTGCAGGATAAAAGCATGTGAATGCTTTAAATATTTTGTTGAAGCCATCTGTGAACCTCCAATGCTTCCATTATAGCAATTCTCTCAAACATAATAACTGGGAAGAATTACAATGAAATAAGCATCAAAGTGAGTGTTAAAATAGGAGCATTTTTGACAACAAATGTTCTTTCAAGGGTGAGAGCTGCAGGTCCACAAACCATTAAATCAATGAAACTTTTAAGTAAAATTTTGGAATGATGTCAGTTAAGTAGTGGGCACACCTGCAAAATTTATTTTGCATTCAGCTCAGTAATTACAGGACATCCATCACTTCTGAATCTTCTCTTCTCACCAACAAATTGCATAAAGTTCTCTATATTCTCCAGCCTGTACTATTGTACCAATATCTTATTTCTCTTGGAGATAATTTATGTTGCTTCTCTCAAGGATGTGTTGCCAAGCCATTATTCACACATTCTGCTACTGCAAAAACAACAATGTGCAGACAAGTCCTGCACTTCTTTCTGGAGGCAGTGAGATTGGGGCTGGATCTGAATTTATGGTGTTGCAAAGTTTATATATTCTCGTGCCAAAGACTTTAAAAGCCTTGCACTTGGTCATCTCTGGAGCTGTTGGAAATTCCCGTGTTTTTTGAAAAAATAAGCTGTTAGTCATCACAATTAACAAAGTGAATGTCTGCTCCAAGACTATAAGGAGCTAGTAAATCATAAAGATGAGTAAAGTCTTCTTCTCCAAAGGTTACGGTGTCAATAAAAAACCCCAAAGTGAAAAATGTGTGAAGAGCCGTATAAACATCTGGTTCCAATGTGGAATTAATTTTCAATTCCAGTAATCTAAAAGTTTTCTGAGTTATTGTAGCACTACCCTTTCCAGCTGCCTGTCTGGTACAGAGCAGAGACATTATCTACCTGAGCAAACAAAGGTGGGTGAAGCATTTGAAGTGCAGACCATATGCTGTAGAATTTTAGAAACCAGACTATTGGACAATCTGCACACACCTGGGTAAACAGCCCTGTAAACAACAGTCACCTGTGAGAATCCATTGTTTAAATGGTAGGATTTTAACAGTAGGGAAACTAGGAATATTTATCTGTCCAAGTTGTGGACTCCCTGGATCCTTGGGAGTGTCCAAGGCCAGGCTGGATCAGGCTTGGAGCAGCCTGGGCTAGTGGAAGGTGTCCCTGCCCATGCAGGGGGTGGAACTGAATGGGCTTTAAGGCTCCTTCCAGCCAAACCAGTCCAGGATTTTATAATCCTATTATTTATCCAATTTCTTTTTTTTTCCCTAAGTCAGTAGAGTTAAAAAAAGTGAGTAAAGCAAAAGAAAGAGAGTAAATTCATGGAACTGGCTTAACCTATCACAAAAAGTATATAACCCATTCATGGCTGCAAAGCTCTTGCTGTGGAAGCAAGACAGATCACTTCTTAACCCCTATAAACTTTTCAGGAACAATCAGGGGCTGTCAAAGGAGTTGCAATTATTTACAAACCTGGGTGTCTTTCTCCTTCCAGCAATAAAATTTATGTAAGAGCTCCAAGTGCTATTTCACTTTGATTGCCTTTGCCACTTTTACATTTTATCCTCAAATAAAATATTGTTATTCGATGTGAAAATGATGCAATGTCAGAGCAAGGTCTTTTACACATATTTCTTACTATTTTTTTTTAAACAGCTAGCAAACCTGAATACCTGCTACAGGTTCCTTACTTTGGTATATTGATTTTTGCTTTGCAGTGGTTGTGGTAGTGGAGTGACCTTGGCTGCCCAGGTGTCCTCTGCTCTCAGCCACAGAAGTATTTGCCCATATTTGCCCATATTTGCAGAGAACATTTGGTAGAAGGCTTCAATGACCATTAAGCTTTGCCTGCAAGACAAATTAAAAAGTTTATGGGGTTTTTGCCATTGTTTGTACATAAAATTTCTATTTAAAAAAATAACAATGACATTAAGCAAAACTGCACTTTTCAGGTTCAGGAAAATTAAAGATTACACTATACTTTTTAATCCACTTTTTATTATTTTATTATTACTAGCTAGAAAGGTAATGCATCCCCAAAGTTTTACTAAAAGACTTGAAATGTCTCTTATTGTAGAAAATATATCCATGTCTACTGTTTTACCTTTTTCCTCTCTGCTGAGATACGTACATTTTCTATTTAATTTGTATTAGCAATAAGGTCCACATTAAAATCTAAGTTAAGCAAAGAATAAAAAGGCTCCCATGTGTTCTGGTTTACTGACAGGCTTTTACCTTAGCCCAATTTGTGTCAGATCAGCATAGTTTTACATAGGCAAGTTTTAATTACCTGAAATGCAAAATTAATAGTTTCCCCCAGTTGTAGAATGATTTAAACAAACACTTATTTATTAAGATCAAAGAAAGCAATTAAAGATATTTGGGAAAATTTTAATTACACAAACCATATTTGTATTTCTAATCCATTTGTATTTCTAACCCAAAGCCAATTCAATTGAATGCTGTTTAAAAATGCATTATTCTTGTTCAGGGAGTACATTAATCCTATAAGTTCCTGAAAAGCTTTAAAAAAATTACTTTTCACTTTGTTTTCTAACTCACAAAGCAGGAAACCATGATGAAGTGACCTTGTGGCTGCTGCTTTCCTCATTTCTCACACTTGCCACTAAAGCCACCTGGTAGGTACTCAATGTTCTTAAAGGCATGAAAATGGTCACCAGGAGCTCAGCTAAAACTCCCAGGAAGGGTCCAGGTATCAGTTTAAATTATGCACCATGACCAATCATCAATTAATTAATTAAATAATTAAAGCCCCAGCATTAATTTAGGGCTCCAGCATCTCCTGAGCTTGATGTGCTTCATCCAAAGTGGACATCTCCCAAGGGGCTGGAAGCAGATGACTTTTAAGGTCCCTTCCAACCCAAACCCTTCTGTGATTCTGTGACTTTTCATCTGTTGCTTGGCTTAGTTGTTTCTTGTACAACTGTGTCACCTGTGACATCCTTTGGCCTGAATTCCAGCACTTTCTTCTCATTGCATGTTCTCCAAACCGTGTCCCATGGGCTGGCATTGGAACCTTCACCTCACAGCCACCAGTCTGGGTAAGAGGGGAGGTCAGAGGGGATGTTGGAGTGGAGCCATCATCAGGACTTTGGCAGGAGCAAAATTTCCCTCTCAATCACATCTTGACTCCCTCCTGGAGTCTTTGTCCTCCTTGTTTCCTGGAGCCCTTTTTAGAGTGGATTTCCATTCTTTGGGATGCACCTTCTTATCACCAATGCAACCCTCTTCCTACCCAGCACTGATAAAGGCATCACCTAACATTCCTGTCTTTTTCAAGAGCTTCTATTGACATTCTTGTGAGGAGTAGGAAGGGGAAGGTGGTTCTGTGGTGTCCCAAGGAGGGAAGGGAAGCAAGAGAAAGCCTGCAGAAAATACCACAGAGGAAAAGGCATTCCTCTGGACATGGTGGGATTCAGGCAAGGAAGGGTTGGACCTGATGATCCTGAAGGGCTTTTCCAGCCTTACTGATCCTGTGATTGTGTATTTCTGCACAAGACACTTAAGGCCCTGACTACAGCAAGGAACACCCAGCAATGCAAGCTCGCAACATTTTCAGGGAAAGGGTAAAACATGAATTTCTCTGTGCATGGGGCTCTTCAGTGGTTCAGGCTTTGCTCAGTTCAATCCCAGCAAGTATTCCTTTATTCAGGGTCGAATTCTAACTCCCCCAGGCATGGTGAATTATGTCTTTCCCTGTGATCTCTTAGCTGATGGATTAACATAAGGAATGAAATGATACTTGATATGAGGAAAGGTTCAGGAATCTTTAAGGTGCCTTGCAATAAACCAGTCTGTGATTCCATAGCTGTGTGCATAATATTAAGGTAAATTCAAGGAAAAGTGACCCTGAAAGAATGCTCTAGGATAAAGACACAAAGTAATTAAATTTAAAAAAAGCCCAAACTACAAAGGAACAGCCAACCAAACAACTGCAATCTGCTTCATGTACAGCAGGGATTGTCTCTTCAGATTTTGCTGTTTTGGGTACTTGCACACAACTTAGTTTGGATGTATTTTCCTTCTCCTGTAAATTTTAATCTGTATTAGTGTGAAACTAAAGGATGCACCTGAAAGGCTCTGTTACAGAGAGACAAATAGATGTAACACCTTCCTATTTATCCAGAGCAGGCAGCTTGTGATTGAGGAGAGAATTGACTATTATGCTGTTCTGGCAAACATAAAGAGACATTTAAAAGGTATAACACCAGCTGCCCACAGAAATCCAACACGAGGCAGCACTTTTTCATCTGGTGTCGTACATCTGTTTTCAGTGGCTCATCCAGCACATTCTCCTGCAGAGACAACCACACAAAGAGACAGAAATGGAGCATTAGTGGCAGGCAGAGTTCATCCTACTGCTTCTGGATAAGACACTGACAATGAACATTAATAGACCAAACCATCTCAGCCTGAGCTGAAAATACCATTAATATAATTGGTTCCTACACACTGTGAGAAATGAAGTTGCTGTATTAAAATTTAAAATAAAAAATGTCTTCTCCATGCAGAGGAAAAAGCTGTTTTGTATAGGAAATTTTTATACTATTGCTCCTTTCTTTTTGTATCTGTTCTTACATAAAGAACAAAGAAGGACGCTTCCAGGGATGGGAACTCCACCACCTCCCTGGGCAGCCCCTTCCAATCCCTGAGCACCCCTTCTGTGAGGAAATTCCTGCTGGTGTCCAACCTGAATCTCCCCTGGCACAGCTTGAGCCCATTTCCTCCTGTCCCATCCCTTGTTCCTTGGAAGTAGAGCCCGACCTCCACCTGGCTGCACCCTCCTTTCACCATGAGTAAAGCACAAATTCAATACAGAGAAGATCCCATGTGGGCCATATAATAAAATTCTTTATTTGTAACACACCGTGGTTGTTATTGTCCCACAACAGAACAGCTCCACGGTGCTCGCTTTTAACTTCTGACATCCCAAGCTCCTCAAAGGCTTCTCCTACAACACTTTTTTTCCTAAGTCAGGCCTATAAGAGCTCTTTAAAAAGAATAAACGTTTGACACAAGGACTACATGTTTGGGGAACCAAACAAAACCAAACCTAAAGCAAAGCAGAAATATGATAAATACTGAAATGTTACTTAATTTTCTTCATTGTACTTCTGCCACCAAAGGTAAAAAAGGAAAAGGTTTGGTGACAAGCAAGAATGATTTAGTTCAACTTTTAAAAAGGAATAGAAAAGTTAGGTATATCATACACTGGGCTAAAATGTATTTAGTTTTCAATTACTTAAACAAGGCTGTTTTTCCCATAAATATGGTCTCTGTTTTGTATCTGTATAATTTGTTCTGTCGTGTTCTGCAGGAGCAGAGACACATGTCAGCAGTGTATGACAAAACAATGCTAACAAATATTAAGAGTTTATGGAAAAGGAAATATATCATCCTGGTTCTGCAACTTTTACCTTTTCCAGTAAAAACACAGTCCAATTTTCACAGTGGGAACTCAGCACATTCGCAGAATGCTCGAGCACTTTGTCCTTTAGAGCATCAATCAATGTACTTAAATGTTTTTCAGAGCAGAAATGGATTAGAATGCAAATTAAATGGAGTGAATTGGAGACACAATCCAAGTTAGTGGTCACATTACATGGGAGCAACAATTTAATATCATTTCTGCTCCTTCCTGAGTGCTTTTTATTAAGCTGTGTGACAGCTGGCACAGCTGGCCAGAACTGCTCCTTGGCTGTGCATCCTCTCGGCCAACTACTAAGGCAGCAAGGAAAAAAAGCCTTTTCAGTGAATCTAAAATCACTCTAATATGCACTATAATACACCATCTGAGCATTTTAGAGATATTAATATATTTCTTTACGAAGGAATCAATATTGCTCCCTGTTTGAAAGGAAGAATAATGATAAAAAAGGCCTTGAGAGAAATTTTATCAATTATGACACTCATTTTCAAGGGTGATACTGGGACTTGAACAAATTAGCCCTACTGATCCTGTAGCCATACATGACAATAGGATTTACTTGGCTGTATTGTTCAGGTGGCTTTGAAAGCTTTAGGAATTTTCATGATCTTGAGGATGCTCAGGAAAAGGGAGGGAGGAGAGGGAGCTGAATCATTGTTTACAAGGCTGGAGGATTTTCTGGTGTAGCACAGAATGAATAATCTTCTGAAGCAAGAAACACTTATTTCTTCTGTGTTTTTTTCTTCATTCTTTTTCTTTCTTTTTTTTCCAGATAAATGTCCTAACTGCTGCAACATCCTTTCCCATTGTATTTGTAGCCCTTTTCCAAATTGAAGCAATGAAAATCTTTTCGTATTTTTTCCCAAATACAGGTGAAAGAATGGGGAAGTCTGAGTTCATCCAGAATCATCTAAACCTGGCAAAACAAAACAGCCTGACATGGGGAGAGATGAAGTAAGGTCATTAGAACACTTTGTATTCACAGCTGCTTTCCTCAGCTTCAAAGGAACAAAAACAATAAAATAATGCAAGGCAAGTTTTGAAGTGTAAAATCTGATGATTTTTTTGTGTAAGACTCATTTTAATACCAAAATCTAAACTGTTTCAATACGTAATTTTTCATGCTGCACTCTCGTCAGACATGGGATTACTCTCAGTATTTAATTCACTGGAAGGGCTGACCCTTTCAGTTGGAGTACTAACAGCTTTCTTTCCCATCTTCCAATATTTAAATGAAAAGATTGATCTATTCAATCATCTGAACGTTTTTTCCTGGTGTTTTCCAGCTTGCAGCATGGCATCATATTTTTCATTAGAGTTTATTTTATTTTATTTTATTTTATTTTATTTTATTTTATTTTATTTTATTTTATTTTCAATACAGGAAGAACCTGGGTTTTTATGGGTGTTAGAATAGAGTTTAACCACTTACCTGGTGTCAACACCAATGAAGTAACCACAGAATCACAGCATTCCAGAATGGTTTGGGTTGGAAGGGACCTTAAACGCATCCCTTTTACATGCCCTGCCATGGGCAAGGATTTCTCCCACTGTTCCATGTTCCTCCAAGTCCCAACGTGGCCATCAAACCTTTCCTTTGTTTCCTCACCACATGCCAAAGTTGTTCTGTTCTCCCAACTCCCCTGGGTTGGATCCAGTTTGGTTCCCAAGCCCCAGGAAATGATTGCTGAGTGCTTTGCACCTGCACCACAAGCAAGACCGTGGTTTCTACTGTCCCAGGACGTGCATTTGGCCTGGGAAAATAGATTTCAGTCCTGCATTTTGCCACATTGGGGTCCTCAGTTTGGCCAAAAACCTCTTTACCTTTGTTCTTTTCTGATTACAGACCTATAACTCACAAAATTCAGAATTCAAAACCTGTGATGACTCACACTGATGAATGAGAAACTAAACATTATTTTTAAAAGGAAATAATGAAAAAGTTTGATTGCTGTGGTTTTGGTTCTATTGCCTCAATGAAAACATTTCTATATTAGAAGGATTAAGTCAAAAGTAAGAGATTAGTATTAATTTCATTCACCTCAATAAGCACATAATGAGATTACTTTGATTTCCATGAGCTAAGGAATTACGTGTGTCTTTTGAGTATGTTCTTTGAGTTTCTGTTTGCAAAGCAAGTAGGAAGTAAAAATCTAGATATTTTCCAACTCCATAAATTCATCTTTTTTACTACAGGGTAAAGAGAACCTTCATTTAATATCTAAATGTCAGAGCTATTCAATTAATACGGGCTTACCCTGAGGAAGGTGAGTTTCCACCAAACTGACAGTGAAAACTCATCCATGTATTTGTATTTAAAAAGAACTTGGAAAAGGGTTTAGAATGAACTTATTTGAGATGACAGATGAGTTTTGTGAACTTATAAAAAACTTTACAAGTGTGGGGTTTGTGTACATCTAGAAATTGAGATGGATAACGTGGGCATGTAAGACAGTTTTGGTTTTGTATCAGCTGAAATATAACATAATTAATTGCCTTTAAAACTCCTCCTGCACTACTGAGAATGTATTTTTAATGCACTTGGAATCTAACACTTTCCACATTTTCCCCTACGTATTTGGTACAAACCATCTGAAAAACCTGCACAAATTGTATTCCGTAAATGCAGCCACTGACTAGAAAGTAATTAATTAGCGCTCGTTAATTAGTTTTTTATTTGCTCTTTAACCTCTTGCCAAGGAAGGAGTAATCCTCCTAATCCTCCTCCAACAGCCATGTCCTACCAATCCATCTTCTCTGAAGTATGGCAGTGCTGCATTTTATTTCAGTATTCAGAGCAAAATTAACTTCAAAACCATACAGAAGAGATTTTTCTAGCCTGGAAACTCTGCCCAATATCCCTGTCTTTTATTACTCTGACCATGCAGAGCCCTCAAAGCTCAGGAGATTAATGACTTGTACATTGCTCAAGTCTTGAAGTAACAAAATGTAATGTCCCAATCTTCTCCCATGTGGTATCAAAAAACAACACACCAAATAATTAACAAACTGAGATGTGCCAGTTCTTTCCCTTACCTGTGTCCTCTCAGCACTGTTATCTCACTGAAGTGGGATGAGAGTTTTGTGAAACCATCTCAGCTTGTGCAAAAGGTTTTTGCCTTGATCTTCGTAGGATCATAGATGAGTTTGAGTTGAAGGTGACCTTTTAGAGGTCTTGAGAGCAAGTGGTGGATCACAATGATGTCCCTAAAGCACAGGAAAAATCTGTTGTTTCATAGCCTTTTTTTCCTTTAAAAACAGTGTTTATTAAAATCCTGCATTATAGGACTTTAAAACAAGTATAGTTTTCAAAAACTATGTTTATTATATTCAACATATTATTATATTCAGGATATTATTATTTTTTAGTATGGAATTATTTTCAGTATCATTTTATTCAGTATTATCTTATTCAGTTTTATTCTATTTAGTATGATTATATTCAGTATGGAATAAAGAAAAGAAAAAAGCTCCTGGTATAGCTGATGTCAGCTCAATATAAAGATACATTTGAATATTGTTTGGATTTTTATTCCAAGCTGGACAGTATTTGTGTAAAGTTACAGGGAGAAATGGGACAGTTCAACATGTCTTACCTTACTTCCTATGATAATCTCATTGCCAGTGGTGTGGCTTCTACATCACCACAATTTTTTTTCCCCAATACAATCTTGTAAGTCAATATGGAATGTAAAACTCAGAAATAACAGCTAGTTAAAATATTTGTCTGACTGCTAGAGGAAATTAGAGTAATTACTACAAAATTAAGACCTGTTGCACTGCTAGAGTAGAGAAGTAATTTTTTTTAATTACATTTCCTTGTGGAAAGGATGTATTGTCCGAAATCTTGAAGCATTCCCAGAAGAGGTGGTGTTTTGCCCTAAGTGGTGCCAGAACAGGCAGGATTAAGCCCATAATTCTTTTTCACTGCCTCTGTTCAGCTCCTCATTGCCCTTTGCCTGCAGAGCACTCTCCAGGTGCTGAGTGCAACAGAAAATTCAGTGCTCCTGAAATCGCCAGTAAAGAGCCCAAAGCTGTGAGGCTCTGGGTGTCCTGGTTTCAGTGGTTTTCAGTGTGATCACTGCTCAGGAGATGTAATCCCCCAAGGACTGAGCTTTGGGAGCTCCTTGGTCAAGGCTATAGGGCTTGAACCCCAGCAGAAAGAGCTTTTGGGGGTCCAGTGGGACAGCCCCGCACTGCACAATGCCAGGAGAGATTGTCGAGAGAACAGGGGGTCAGGGTGGATCCCAGTTGGGTTCAGAAAGTCAAAAAAAAGTATTTTTTAAATTCCTAAACTGACCTTTATAAGGGTATTTGGGAACTGAACCTCTGTTCCCAAGTCCGAGCAGGTTTTTCTCTGTGAGAATATTTGTAATTGAGGAATTATCCAAGCCTCTCCTCAGACTCACAGTAGGTAACACCTCAGCTTCCTAAAGGAAAGAAAGGAAGAAGTTCCTTTAAAGTCAGAAACTCTGTTATTATTTTCCTTAAACTCAATAAAGAACTGTGTTGAAAGGTTTTCTTGAAGCAAATTGAAAGAAGGCTCCTCCCAAGGCCTCAGCATTTCAATAGCCTAATCTTTGACCTTTTATTTCAAGAGGAGCCTCAGTGTAGATTTTTCAGGAATAAATGCATCTCAAATTCACTGTGGTTATTTTTTTTTTCAGTCAGAAAACCATTCCTGTGCTTCAACATAGGTGGCAATTTGCTTCTTGAGGAAAAAGCAAAGCAGATTACAAAACAACCACATATTTGAAATTATTTGTTTGGGGAATAACACATCATCTGTGCACAGCAGCACATTTCTGCAGCCTTGATAAGTATGTGTGAAGTCCTTTAATCAGTGCATTTCACACATACTTTTGTTCAGCTCTACTTTAGATGGTTAAATAGGTAGTTTGGATTTTGGGTTGGTTGTTTTCTCTGCTTAGTGCATATATTGTCATAATCACTAGTGCTGGAACCCACTAGAAAAGGAAAATTAAAAAAAATTGCAGTATAATGAATGCTTTTGCTATTGGAAATCTCAATTTTTTTTACATAATAATCGTGCCTTTTATTCTGAGCTCTATACATCTCGAGGTGGCAAAAAAGAATGAATGACAGAAGGGGGGGGTTTTGTGGGGTTTTTTTGAGTACAAGGCTGCTGCTTCTGGCTAACTCTGGGACATACACAGTTAAGTGAATTAGTAGATGTTGGCCTTTTCCATTGCAACTTTAAAGAAAATAATTGAGAATCCCAGCAGGGGAAGCCACAGTGATTGGGCAGATAAGGGCATCCCTCAGAGCTAAAAGAGGAGCTGATGCCTGGAACAGTCTGTGATCCACCAAAGCAGAGAATCATTGCACTCATAAACATAAAAGCATATAAAGTAGGATTTAAATATGAGCTCATGATAATAATTACCAAAGCAACATCAGGACACAAATACAGCATAACTGGGGGATAAAATCTAGGTTGTTATGGTTTTTTTTTTTTTACTTAATGGCTCAGTAAAAATATTACTACCATCTCCAGGAAATGGCCTTGGGTCTTATCCCAGCTATCCCTGCACACCACTGCAGTGCTGGCCTCTTGGGTTTGTTGTTGGCTTGTTGTGTGAGATCTTCTTGTCACATCTCTTGGTACAACCTGCACCTCGCTGGGGACAACACAGCAAACACCTTAAAAACACAGGCATGGAGTCAAAACAGAAGCCCAGAATGACAATCAGGTCAGTTACGGGATTGCATTGAAAAAATGACACAGAACAAGAGGAAGTGGCCTCAAGCTGCACAGGGAAGGTTTAGATTTGATATCAGGAAAAAAATTCTTCACAGGAAGTGTTGTCAAGCATTGACACAGGCTGTCCAGGGTGGTGGTGGAGTGACCATCCCTGGAAGTGTTAAAAACCATATGGATGTGACACCTGGGGCCATGGGTAAGTGGTAAACCTGGTGGCAGTGCTGGACTTGATAATTAAAGTTCCTTTCCTTAATGATTTTGTAGTTCTACCCTATGATTGTAAAAGCAACCCTGTGATCTGCCCAAAGGCTGCATTTTAAGCATGCCAAGAAGGAGAGAGAAGTATCTAAGGGAAAGCAGACCAAGAGCCAAACAGCCCCTCAGTGCAGCTGCCCTGGACTGGGACACTCATTCCCAGCAGGATTGGGCACTAGAGATCTGGGAAAGAGCAGCCAAGCCTTAAGAACCATCTAAAATTGAATCATCTTTTAAAGGAGACAGTCTCAAATTGGGAAGGGAGGGAGAGGAAAGAAGATGTTCCCTACAGTTTGGGTTCCTTGCTCAGCAAACCCTTGAGCCTGATGTGTCTGACCTCAGCACTCAAAGAAGGCAGCAGAGCTCTGGGGAAAAACAGGCTCTGGGAATTCTTTGAGGGGCTTTGCTCCTCCTGGCCCCTTCCCAGAAATCCTGTGAGGAGAGAACTTTGTCTGTCCCTTGAAGATTTCCCAGCCTTCCTTCCCTGCTGGTTGAGGTCAGCCTTCAGCTGCCCATCCTCTCCCACCCCCACTCCTGGCTCTGCAGGGTCCCTGGGATACCTGTGATACCTGATGCCATGCACTCCTCTTTCCAACCCAAAAAGTTTGTGTCTGTAGAAAGAAAAGGCTTGGAATCCCTAATCTGAATTTATGCCAATGAAAAAGCCAGGATTTAATGGCTGAATAATTTCAAGGAGCTTTGAATCTGACCATTCACTCAATGGAAATGTTATACAGGGAAAGGTTTTTATGACTTTAGGGCTTCTTGCCATGAACCTCAAAATTCCCCTTCTAAAAATTCCTAAAATTTAATCTCTCTCCTGTCTTTACTTTCATATTAGAAAGCAGGAATCAAGTGCATAAAAACCCAAGTGCTGTAAAAGAAGCAAAATGGTTTGTCTGTAATAGAAACCTTTTCTCCAAAATCTAACACTCTGTTACACAAGACAAAATGTGACAGATAGATCTCTCAGAATAAGGATTCATTAAAGTTTCCAAAATATGCTGCTGTAATGTAAGAGAGAAAAAGGAAATGAGTAGCTAAAATGCAAAACCTAAGCCTTTGATTAAACATTTTTAATGATAAATTTATCTGAAAAAAGGTCCTGTGAAAAACAGTCAAAGTTTTCAGTGACTGGCCTTGAAGTTTGATGTATCATTGAAAAGAGGAAAAAAATATGGAAATATGAGTACAAAATAATTAATTAGTGCTGAGTATTTTGTAGAGATTTGTTCAGATGAAAGCAATGATTAAAAGTGAATGCATATGAAAATCTTTATATTTATTATAAAGGAAGGGAGATGGGGGTGACAATGTTATCCAATGCTTAAATAATTTAAAATAAGGCTCAAAATCACGTAACGATGGAACAGAAAGAATGAAAGTATGAAATAGCAGTCACATTCTGCAGCTGATTAGGAAAACCAAGTTCACTAATTAAGCATTATGACTTACAGGATCAAGAAGTTGAAAATTTGACTGTGATTGATGCAGTCCTTAATTAAGACAAATATTGTTCCATGTTAGAAAAACTTCATTTTCCTAAATAAAAGTCTTGAAGCCCCAGTGGAATAGAAGATTTTAAGAACCTGTAAATAACATTAAACTTTATCAACATCAGATAGTTTATTAGATGGATGAAGCAGCTCTGCTGTGAGGAAAGGCTGAGAAAATTTGGATTGTTCAGCCTGGAGAGGAGAAGCTTCAGTGTGACCTCAGTGTGGCCTTGCAGGATGTGACAGGAAACATGGAGAGAGGCTGTTTACAAGGGATGGGGGGACAGGACACAGAGAATGGCTTCCCAGTGCCACAGGGCAGGGACAGATGGGATTTTGGGAAGGAATTGTTCCCTGGGAGGGTGGCAGGCCCTGGCACAGGGTGCCCAGAGAAGCTGTGGCTGCCCCTGGATCCCTGGCAGTGTCCAAGGCCAGGCTGGACAGGGCTTGGAGCAACCTGGGCTAGTGGAAGGTGTCCCTGCCTGTGGCAGGAGTGGGACTGGATGGGCTTTGAGGTCCCTTCCAACCCAAACCATTCTGTGATTCTCAGATTATTTATTTTCTTTCCCTCCTCTTCCAAATAATACAGCACAGCTTCTGCTGTATCAGCACAACTTCCCGGACCCACACGGATTTAGTTCAAGCTTAACTTCAAGCCTAAAGTCTGGTTTTAACACTGTTTTGGCAGACTGAGGACAGTGGCAAGTTGTTTTTTTTTTTCCCAAGAGGCACAAAATGATGGCATTTAAGCTCTACCTCCTGTAATCAGAATGAAAAACTCCAGTGTTCCTGTTTGTGCCTCTTGTCCCTGAACGATTTCAACTTCATGGAAAGAAATTGGTTTGGACTCAAACCTCTTTATAAAAACAAGTCAAAGTTCTCAGAAAAATACCTGATGGGATTTTATTATCAAAACAGATTAAACACAACTTGGCTTAGATCTGAATCCATGGAACCATCTTTTGAGGGGGTAGAGAGGAATAGTTGAAACAATAATGAGGAACATTATGAGTTTATTCAGCTGTTTCAATTTCTTAATTAGATGTCATAGTTGATTGCAGTAGGTTCAGGATGTTCTGTGTTCTTCATACTAAAACTTCTGATGAAACAATCATTTTAATTATCTTTTTCTGCATTACTGCTCTGATTTCTGTGCAAAGTTATTGGACATAAAGCCAATTTTAAAGATAGAGATAACTCAATTTACAGATGTGTGTGGAATTGATTTGATTTCCAAAATAGCTACAGTTACAGAGAGATGTCCTGACAAACACCCCAAAGTCTGAGTGTGTCTAGAACAGCCAAAACTTCTTCCACCCTCTCTCCATGAAACTGGAATTGCATAGACTCTTCCTCCATATCTAAATCATTCCACCTTGTGGGAAGAAACAAAGCTTTGTTTGTCATGATCAGCAGTATCTATGAACTTCTTGATTTCTCCCACTATAACTAATCAATANATTATTTAAAATGAACTATAATTTTAAATCTTTGCCCTCTGCTACAAGTCCTGAAAGTTGTAAAGGAGTTCTTTGCTTTTCACCCTCTTCCCATGACCTGTCATCTTTCCCTGATGTGTAATTGTCAGGAATGCAATACCCAAGCAGATGGAGCTCCTGCAAGGTTTGAAATTCACCCTAAATTTATGCTGAGTGGCAGTGAAAATAAAGCAGTGAGTGAAAACAAAGCAGCTTCACACCTGGTCTGCTTCTGCCTCTAAAGGGAATTCAGGGGAAGCTCCTCACATCCCGGCAATCCAAACTGGAGAGAGGGTAGTGGGGATTGGCTTCCAGAGAATCAAATTCCAAATCTCATTCCAGACATGGATATTTCATTTCCCTCTCACCTGAAAGAGAAGCTCCCCTGGCCTGAACCCAGAATCCAAAGTAGAGCCAGGAAAATCTGGCGCCACGGAGGGGTTTAGTACCTACCCAAAATGCACATTAAAAACCTCATGTTGTTGGAGAACAAAAGAAATGTGTCAGAGCCAATATATTCAGGTTTGACTTGCTCCCATGATTGAAATAATTGCAGCTTTAGAAGAGAGAAAAACATGGAATAGGCCTTTTTTTTTTTTTCTTCATTTTATCTTGGAAAAATGAGTGTGTGTTCAGGGAGAGAAGAAATTTTACAAATTTTGAGGATGATCTGGATCTCACACTGCTGAAACAAAGGGAATCAAAGATACAAATTTAATCAGTCCTGAAAAATCTACCTAACAAAATTTGTACAGCAACAAAATAGGATGAAAGTTGAGGAGATGTTTGGGACTCCAAAAATGATACATAAAAAGCTGTTTAGAAAACAAATTTCATTGCATGTGAGACACTGCAACTTAAGATTTCTGAAAAACAAAATCTGAATTTTTTCAAAATTTAGTGGATAGTCTGAATTGATCCATTGCCATTGAAAATCTCATTCTATAAAATAACAAATAGGGCTTCATAAATATTTCAGCTTTTTCATGTACACATTTAAATGTCAAAATTTTTTGTACATATAAAGTTTTTTAGAAATATAAAGTCTTTTTAGAAATTAATTTTTATGTATATAAAATGTTAGAATTTTTATAGTGCCATATGTCATCTGCCATCAGTCTAATAAAATCTAGGTTTTTATACTGATGAACAATCTAAATGAAGGATGAGCCAAACAAACCATTATTTATTGCCAAATTTGTCAAAAGAAACAAAGGAAACCACATTTTTGAATATTTCTTTTATATTTGTTAAAGCAGTCCTAGTTCCTAAAAGCTTTTGGTTTCCATGAAATTCCATTTTCAAACTAAATGTTTTGGTATTTTTTTTTTCAGGTATACTTTTGTTATCAGAATATACATTTGCCACCATGGACAAGTTATTCCAAACATATCCTGTTGATGTGTGTGTATTCATTTAAGTCAGCAAACATCACTGTCAGATTGTTCCAGTCAACAAACTGGGTGGGTTATATTTATTTTTCTACACAATAAATAAATAAATATATAAATAAAGTTGTCATCTGATTTAGCCTTGGGTGATAAAGAACTGAAGTAAATAAATAGGTGTTGAGTCAGGGTTCTTTTCAGTGCTTCAGGTTTATCCAATTACCCTCCTGTAGTGAAGTTCATGATTGAAGTGGTTTATTTTGATTATTTTAAAACAAAAATAGGGAAACTCATTAAACTACAGGAACCCCAAACTGAGCCTGTGGAGCTGAGCATGTGGAACTTCACAGACAGAGCACGTGTGGCATGGAACAGAGAATATTTTTTGGTATTTGATATTGTAAGGCTTTATGAGTCTCAAAACACCTAATCAATTTGCTAAATCTTCTGAACAAGATGTTTTTGGGGGAGATTCTCAAAGCCAGTGGAAGTGAAACTCTTCTCAGCACCAGCTGGGTTTAAATTCCATCTCCTGCTTGTTCCTGGTGAAGATTGCTGTCCTATTTTTCACTCAAAAGACCTGTATTCCTTTAATGTAGATATTTCATGTTCCTCAGTTACTATGTTATCTCTCAGGCTAAGATCAATTGCAAATGTAACATGGAAAAATGGGAAAATTATTGCATTGGAAATTTTCACTGAACAAAAAAAGGGAAGCAAAGATTTGGGGCTGAGGCTTCAATCCATGGGATACCTAAGGAAAATGTCCCATTGGCCTGCACACCCAGTTTTGAATATTAATGTAATCATAATGCCCTCTCACACTGAGAAAAATGAGCTGCAAATTTCTCTGCAAAAATAATCTTCTCAAAGAAATCTGCTTTCTGTTTATTTGGTTGCTTATTCAATGATCATGATGATGATTTCGTGATTTATTTTCCCAATTAGCAATCATTCCTCTTTAGGAATAGAGATGAAACCCATTCTAGCAGGCAATTAGGACTTCAGTCTGCTCTGTGGAGAAAATGTTCCTCTGTCTCAACTTGTGATTTAACTTTCTAAGAGTGTTTTTTTATTATATTAATCACTGCACATTTTCATTTTACATATATATATTTATATTGTCTTGTTGCTGAATTCTTGTATTCTGTGAAATCTTGTGATGAGGACCATTGTTTCTTTCTGCTCCATTTCACAATTTCTTTTAAAAAAATAAATTGCTTTTCTTTCTCTTTTTTTTTTTACTTTTCATCTCATTGAAAATCTCCTGTGACAAACTTACAGTCAATTATTTTTTATATGTCCTGATCTTCTTAATTGCTAAACACCCTGTGAAAAGAGCATGGCCCAGAGATCCTTCAAAATGCCAAATAGGTAGCTTGTGAAAATTAAAAAATTCCCTAATGTTGGAAACCTAGATGATAAGATTTTTAAACTCTCTGTGTTAAAAAACACAAACCCTCAAAAAACCACTACATTTAACCTGAAGCTGTAAAGAAAACTTCCAAAATTAAATGATAGTACTGAAATTATAAGTGTGTAATTTAAATAGAAGTGTGTAATGTCACATAATAAACTTTAAATTCTAAGTTTTAGAATATAGTTATATATATAAAACAAAATCAAAGTTTTTAGACAGAGACTAATCCTTCTTCTTCACCTTCTTCTTCACGAGTTTAAGTAGTATTTTATAATTAAACAGAAAAGTCAACATTATGAAACATAAGTAATTAGTTATTAAGTTAAAAGTAAAAATAATTTAATTATCATTTCTTAATTAAATAGTTTTTCCTTAAAAGACCTTATAGAAACAAATACAAAACCATTTTATAACTTGTTAGTGAAATACCCTACATTTGTGATATTTTCTTGTCATGCAAACCCACAGGAATGCTCATTGTCCAAAAGGAATTCACCTTGAGGAGTAAAGGAATAAATTGTTAATCAATGCATATTAATTAGGATTTTATTACTTAGCTGAACCAAACCAAAAGCATTGTCTCAAATATCGTGTGGCTCTACATATGGAACACATGATATACAAGACAAATGGAAGATTTTTTGTAGAATTTCTGTCAGAAATATTAAAATTCATGGATTCACAGGGATGTTTTTCAACCTATTATAGCCAATATATGTGGCTCCAGTCAGTGTCACAGGGTTTTTCCTACATACATATTTATCTGGAAAGCTAATCTGCTTTGATTTATCATTTTAAGCAGTTTAAAATATTGCCTCCTAAAGCTTTTAACATTTCTGTGAACAAAAGCATTAACTTTTCCTCTAAAGCTGTAATGATTTATCATGTAAGTCTGCTTGTGACTCTATTATCCCCTTGATATATGAAGGAGGTGCACCTTAAAATCCCATTAATACCCTGTGCCATTGATAAAATAGAGTCTTTGAGCTTACAAATCACTGCAAGGAAAAACAATCGTGCTCCACAGGCTCGCTCTGGGAAATCTCATTGTGTTGTGCTCCACCACAAGTGCTGAGCAAACAAGAAGCAAGCCCAGGTTTTGCACTGAAACCCCTGAGAAGTGCAAGAAAAGGCAGAAATCCCCCAGGACTGGGGGATTTTTTACCAGGATTCTCCTGTTGGAATCTAATCCTGCAGCACTGACTCTGCTATGTGATTCAACCCAGATGAATTTACTATTCTATTCAATAGTGATTGTTTTTTATCCAGTTCTGCCCAAGGTAAAATAACAGCAGGGCTGTTTCTGGAAATGTACAGACAGCTCTGACTCAGCAATAATCTTCTGCTCCTGAGTATCTGTGAAGACAAGTCCTGTGAAAGGACTTTTGAAAATCACTATAGCAGTGATGAACTTTCCTGAATAAATGAGAAAACACAAGACAGTGGGTGCATGAAGTGTTTAAGTAAAAAAAAACAAAAACAAAAACAAACAAAAAAACCCCAAGCAAACACCTAAAGGGGCAGGGTTGAAGCAACCTGGGCTAATAGCAAGTGGTTTGTTTTGTTTAAATCATTGCTACAAATTTATGATTGGTTGTGGTGTCTTGTCTTCTTTTTTTACCAGAGTCGGGATTAAACGCATGAGTCAGTATTTCTTGTTTG
>VWZV01017071.1:265788-364211 GCA_013397155.1 Irena cyanogastra | reverse complement strand
AAAACAAAAAAAAAAGAAAAAAAAAAACAAACACACAAAAAGAAGCACTTTACTGTATGTACCAGGTGACCTGATACAGCTGAATTGAAGTTTTCCTTTATAACAATTGTTGATGCCAGAATTTTGTATTCTGTTTTGTAAGAATTTAATAAAAATGCATTGAGACCTATATTGTGGGCAGATGGCTGTAGCAGGTGGGACAAGTTGGAGGGGGGATTGGACAAATTGGGGAAGTGGGTGACTCTCTCTTGTTCCTTGCCAGCCTGCTGCTGGCCCATGGGGGCTGGGAGGGTGGCTGGTGTGGGATGCCAGGAATAGGGGCTGGCAGTGGCTCAGGCCCTGACTCACTTTTCCCAGCGGGATGGTGTGATCCTCTCAATCCCAATGGGAGCTGGAGGTCACGGGGCAGGGCTGTGCTCCCTGCCAGCTGCACCCAGTGGCCTTGGGAAGCTTTCTTACATGGACAAGGCAAGACCTTGTGGAATTGAAAAAAAATTTAAAAAATTAAAATCTTGACTTCTCCAGCCCTGCTGCTATGCTGGAGGATGGAGCTGGATCCCTGTGGATGCTTTTGCCATGGTGCTGCTGCCCTGGCAGAACCCCGTCCCCTGGTTTGGGGAATGGGCTGTGGGCTCTGCCATGGACCAGCTGCTGCTCCCAGCTCTGAGCTGAGAGAGCCCCACTGCAACACTGCTGAGAACCCAGGCTCACTGCTTGGTAAATGCTGCAGCTGCGTCTTGCAGCACCTGGATCAGGACAGGATCTCCACAAGTCTCCCTTCCCTGGCTGTTCCAGAATGGCATGTGGTGAGAACAAAGCTGGGGTTCCCTCCATGCAGAAGATGAAGAGCATGTCCCATCCCATGGAGCTGTTCCTGCCTCTGTTGAACAGAACTATTGCTCCCTTCTGGGCCTGGGGTCACCAGCTGGTGACCCCTGGACATTGTAGGAGCATCCAGCTCTTGGCTCTTCTTCCTCTCTTTGATGTTGTTTCACTGTCATTGGGCCCTCAGCTGTGTGCTCCAGAAATCTTTCCCCTCCTGCCTTTTGCTCAAGAACTATCCTGCAGACAATGCTCCTTCCAAGATTCCAGGTGGATCCCAGACAGGTGTGTCAAAGGCAGCTTTGCTGCAGATGCTGGTTTAAATTTAAATCTCTGAATTCCTTCACATGGTGTCTCCTCTCTCCCTTTCCCAGTTTCCCCAACCTCAGAAATCGCCTGGTAGTTGGAAACCGTTCCTGAGCACGTGCAGAGAAGGGCAGCTCTGAAAATAACCCAGCGCTGGGTTAAAATAACCTGTGCTGCTCTGGTGCCTGAGCATCAGCCCAAAATAGGCTCCGCCGGGATAAGGGCGCTATAAATACCCTGGTGTGGATTTGCATTGGAGAAAAGCCCCGCAGCAGGAGCAGCGCTGACACCGCCCACACTGGCCCAGAGGGAAGGGGCCACTGCAGAGCCACCGGGGTGGCCTGGCTGACGTAGGGGGTCAGCCAGGCTTTGGGTGACGTGGTGGCTTGTGCCAGTCTGCCTGTCTTCAGGATTTAACAGAGCCATCAGGTCATGGTTGGATCTGAGTGGCCACAGCACTGGGGTGGCTGGTGGGGTCACATCTGGCTTCTGAGGCAGCTGGGCAGGAGCAAAGATCAAGCATCCTCAGTATTTTGGGTCTGAGCTCGGCTCTGCTGGTGACAAATGATCTGGGTGATTAGCCAATATTTTGATTCAACATCTACCCAAAAAACCACCCTAGAGTGAGTAGCATGCATTCCCTCAGACCAGACTGCTCTCCTGAACCATCAGTGAACCCCAAACCTGCACTGGGAAATGCAGAGTGGAAGGTGCGACCTGTGTTTTGATGCAAAACAGCTGCTTTGGATCAAAAAAATATTTAGTTTTCCTTTTTGTGCTTTTAAAATGTTTTCTGGGATGGCGCAGAGAAGGAAAGAACTCCTGTGCATTTTGCAGAGAATCATGTCTTCTATCCAGGCAACCCAAACCAACCATCTGGGGTGGTTTTTGGTAGGATGTGCTATTTTGGTGTGATTTTGACCGGTGTGTGCAGGTTCTCCCTCTGAAGTCATCTCAGGGAGTGAGTGATGTGCACCCCAGCAGAACCCAGCACACAGGTCTGGCCCTGCCTGTGTTTCCTGTGGCTGCTCCCTCTGCACCAGGAGCCTCGGTGGCACTGGCACAGCATGGCACATCTATTTCCTCCACTGTCTGGAAAAGGCCTTGGTCAGCCTTGTTTGTGGTTTTGGATGGTGAAGTGTGAATTTTGGAGAGCCACGGGGTGCAGGTCTGGCTTTCCCACAGGATTCCTGCTCTGGGTAGAATTGCACGTGCAATAGGAGCTGTGGTCGGTCAGCGGGAGCAGAGCAGGGTTTTCCCAAAACCCAGGAGAGCTGTGCCCATGGCTGGAGTGGGCCCTGGGCCTTGTGAGTCACCTTCTCACCTGGCTGGAGGTTTAGATCAAGGCTTGATGCTAAGGCACAGGGTTTGGCAGGTCCCACTTTGCCCTCCGCTGGCTCACACCAGGATGTCTCTGTCTTTGCCATGCAGTCCTCCTAGGAGCTTCCTTACATCCTAAAATGCCTCCTTTGAGGTGAGCTGCTCAGCCAGGGGAGAGCTGCATCTGCCTGGCTTTTGCTTGGAACACACATTTACAGCTTTTGCTTGGAGCACACATTCTAAATGGTTTTTTTCTGCCTCCACGAGGTGAAGAAAGGCCAGATGTTCTCTGCTATCCAACTCTGAGCACTCCGGTCCCACTGGTTTCATTCCAGCTGCTCGTACCCTTGTGAGACCCTTCATGTCCAGCCCTGATCAGCCTTCATCCAGCTGAACCCCAGCGATTTCCCTGCCCAGTGTTACTGCTGGGATGAGGCTTTTGTTCACCCTGTGAATGGCCCAGCTAAAACAGTGCTGCCTTTGCCCAGTGCCTGATCTCTGAAGGAATCTGTTGGCTACCAGACCCAGAAATAATGACACCGGGCCTCTAATAGGAGCGTTTCTTCCCAGGTTTATTTTTGGGATGGTAAAGTCTCCTGTATAACACTCGTCTTTTTATTTCTCTGGTCTAACACACCACTGATCACCATGGCGTTGGTGCTGGGTCGCTGCAGCAAACCCATCACCCCATTCCACAGTGCCATGGTGAGTGTCCCACACAGATCCATTATCCCTGATATCCACACCTGTGTTTCCTTACACTGGTCCCAAGTTAAGCCAGTGGCTCCTGCCACAACACAAATCACCCAGATTTAGTTTACCATGGGCTGAATAACCAGGATCTGTCAGATGCAGGGCGGCAGGGCTGGCACGGTGAGCATGGCACAGAGCAGGCTGGTGGTGCTGGGAAGATCAGGACTGAATGGGTGTCCCTCCCCAAGTGATGGAGAAGCACCTGTCCTCCCTGGCAGGCACACCGACCCCTCAGAGGCACCACCGTTTGTCGAGGATGAATTTGCTAGGATTTTGGAGCAGGGAATGCTACGGTGAAGAAACTTCAGCCTCCGCCAGCAGCACGGGCTGGACTGGGCAGGAGGGCAGGAGCCTCTCAGTGGCACTCCTGGAGCTGGAGAAGTGTGGGATGACACAGGCAGTGACCCGCTTGGGATGCGCCTACAGGCCATTCCTGCCAGCCATCAGCCACGTCCAACCATCGAACCGGGCACAGCGAGTCTCCAGCTCCCTCTAATGTTTCTGGCCCGAAAGGAGCATCCGCAAGCAGGACAGGCCTGAGCAGGGGGCGGGCGGGCGGCCAGGCTGCACGGCCCCGAGGGAAAAGCGTGACGCTGGAATGTCTGGAAGCAGCTGGGCCAGAAAGGGGGGGAGTGATGTGCCGAGCAAATGGTGTTAAAAGAGAAAAGGATGCAGTGTTTTAAGAGAGAATACGGCTGTACTGAATGCCTGGTTATTCTTAATAAATGAAAGTTTTCACAGGAAAAAGGACTGTTCCTCTGAAGAATACTATTTCTAATACTCTAAATAGATACTCTAAAATACTGTGTTTCCAGCCCTGAAAGAATTCAGAAAACATGTGGTGACATGGTTTAGTGGTGAACATGGTGGTGATGTTGGGGTAACAGTTGGACTTGATCTTAAAGATGTTTTGCATTAATGATTCTATGGTTCTATGGTTCTCTGACTTTAAAGACTCCTACTCATTCCTGCCTGCACTGGCACTGTTAGGACAAGAGCTCTGCATAGGAGTTTCCCAAACTTGTCCATGTGAAATGCAGCTTTAAAAATGCAGCAAGAAACCTGACAGCACAGAATGCAGTAGAAACAGGTATTGGTAATACAATACAAAGCTAGGTTGGACTCTCAGTCAAAATCAAGTGTAGCAGCACTGCTGTGTCCAGCCATAGTGGTTCATGGGGAGATCTCAGAGCTGCTCGAGGGTCTGGAAGGGTTTGAATCCACACAAACAGCACACAATCCACACGAACAGCATGTCTCTGTGTGCTACAGAAGCTGTAATGCCAAGGCACAGGAAGCAGAAGGGGCAGCCAGGCCATCTCCCCTCTGACACATCGACTGACAGACCACACGCCTTCTCCTGACTGGGTGTGTGTGCAGCACAGATCAGGGGATGGATAACAGAGAGAGGAGGAATGTAATTACCCTGTGAAGAATAAATCACTTTAACGGTTCAGTTACTGAGATCACAGTGAGGCAGTGGCACAGCCTCTTAATTAATCTTCTGCTTTGCAGGCGGCTCTTGCCCCCATGCCATCTCCACCTCGTGCTGCCTGGCGAGGAGATGCCATTGGCGGGGACAACACTGGCCAGTGGTTTCTGGCTGAGCAGGTCCAGCAGGAGCAGCAGGGCATGATCAGGTGAGGGATCAGGGTGCTGTGACTCCTGGGTTTGTGCAGGGTAATACCTGTGATGGGCCTGGTAATGTGGTGTCCTGTGGTGCTCCAGGCCTGCGTCAGGAGCAGCAGCCAGTAATTCTGATTATTGTGAGGAATTGCTGGGCATGAAGCAGGGGCCTGGGGATGCTGGAGGCCCGGGTCTGCTGCAGAGGAATGGCTGGTGTCTGACATCATGAAGGGAAAACCCCCACTTCACCTTCACCTCCACACAGCCTAAACCTCTCTGGCTTCTCACCCTCAGCACTGACCCCCTTCAGCCCCCTAACTCTCAACCTCGTCTCTGTGAATTGCACCCTCATTTCTCATCCCTTCACAAACTGCTCTCTGAGCTCCCTCATCCCTCATCCTCCTTAGAATAACTCCTTTCACAGGATGCTCCCCTTATCCCTCAAAACTGCCTCTCAGGGATTGCTCCCCTTTGACCCCCTCATGCTGCTCCATGGGGAATTGCCATTATCTCCAAACTGTTTCTCAGGGATTGCTTATGTCACTCCTCCACACTGTTCCTCAGGGAATCTTATCCCTCAAAACTGCCGCTCAGGAATTGCTTCCCTCATCCCCTGCCCTTCTCACTGCTCTTCGGGAAATCACTCCCTTTTCCTTGCTCCTCCTCCTTTCACCCCAGGGATGTGCTCCCATCCTCCTCAGAGATTGCCCTCTCATCCCCAAAACTGCCCCTCAAGGATTGCTCCTCTTGCCGCCTCCTCCACGTTGCTCCTCAGAGAAATGCTCCCTTATCCTCAAAACTGTCCCTCAGGTTTGGCCTCTCATCATCTTCAGGGATTATTCCCTCATGGATCATCCCTTTACCCCCCTCAGGAATCATCCCCTCATTCCCGAAACTGTCCCTCAGGGACTGACCCTCACCTCCTCAAGGGTCACCTCCTTCGTCCCCCAGACTGCCCCTCAGGGATAGTCCCCATCCTTTTCAGGGATCACTCTTCAGGTATCACCGCCTTACTCTCCCTAAGGGGAGTATCATCCCCCAAACTGTCCCCAGGGATCACCCACCAAAATTGCCTTTCTCATTCCTCCACACTGGTTCCTCAGGGTCTCATCCCCTCTTGCCCCAAAAGTGCCCTTTAGGGATTGCTCCCCTCTGCTGCTCGTCAGGAAAATGCCCCCTTACCCTCAAAAGAGCCCCTCAGGGATCGTCCCTCAGCCTCCTCAGGGATCGCCCCCTCATCCCCAAAAGTGCTCAGGGATCGACCGTCATCCTCCACAAGCATCGCCCCCTCAGGAATCACCCACTTAGGGATCAATCCCTCACTCCCCCTCGCATCGCCCTCCATCCTTCCCCTCCGTGCCGGCCCCGCCCGCCGCCCCACGCCCTCNGGCGGGGCGGGCGGTCCTGGCGGGGCGCTGCAGCGGGAGCCGGTGTACAACTGGCAGGCGACGAAGCCGACGGTGCAGGAGCGGTTCGCGTTTCTCTTCAACAACGAGGTGCTCAGCGACGTGCACTTCCTGGTGGGGAAGGGCCGCGGCTCCCAGCGCATCCCGGCTCACAGGTGGGGCGGGGGGCGCGGGGATCCCACGCGTGGGGAGCCGGGAATGCGGGAGGGATGGGGGGTGTGGGGGCACCGAGCCCCACGGCCCTGCGGGGTGGCCGCGGGTCCCGGGCCTTGGGAGGGTCGTGGGGGCCGGCCCCATGGCCCTGGAGGCGTCCCCTCACGCCCCCCACACTGATAAAGGGAATCGCCCGTTTACTTGACAAAACTGCCCCTCAGGCATGGCTCCTCCTCCTGTCGGGGATCACCCCCTCAACCCCCAAATTGCCCTTCGAGGATGGCTCGTCTTCCCCTCCTCCCCCCCACCCCGTTATCCCCTGAGGGAATTGCTCATATATTCCCTTGGGGAACTCGGGGGATTGCATCCTTATCCCCCTCACTTCCCATCAGAGATTGCTCTCCTCGCCCCTCTACGTTGTTCCTCAGGGAATCACTCTCCTGTTCCCCAAAAGTGCTTCTCAGTGATTGCTCCCTTTGCTCCCTCGTGTTTCTCCTCGGGGAACTGTCCCCTTATTCCTCAAAACTGCCCCTCAAGGAATGTCCCCTTATTCTCAGAACAGTTTCTCAGGGCTGGCCCTGCATCCTCTTCAGGGATGATCAGTTTACTCTCTGTCGGGGATGGCCCTTCATCCCCAAAACTGCCCCGCGAGGTGGCCCTGGGAGCGCTGTGGGCTCTCCTGCAGCCTCGGGTGGTGATGTGCCATCGAGTGGGGCACAGGGGTGCAGGGTTTGGGCTGCTGCATCTCCCCTGTGAAGAGAGAAAAGGGGGTCACATAACTGCACCCCACATATCACCCCCTGCTCAGGGACATGTCCTCAGCACAGGACCCCCACTGTGGTCAGTCAGTGTCTCCCCAGATCTCTCCCGGCCTTGAGTCAGTGTCATGCCTTTCCTCACCAGCTTGGGATGCATCCAGGGTTTGGGTGAGAGTGTTTTTCTCAGAAGGATGGTGTGAGTGGGACAGGCACAGCACGGAAAAGCCCACATCCCTTGGTCTTGCTTGGAAGTGGTTTGGTGGGTCTTGGTTTGGTGGGAAGCAGAGGAGAGGAGGAATAGTCTCCCAGACTGCCTGATCCCTGCTGACAGAGATCACCATAATCTGTGAGAGCATTGGGGATGGAAATGAAGGAACAATGATTTGAGACCCCAAATTTCAGGTAGAACATTTTAATTTTAAAATTGCCTTTATTGAATCTTTTCTGAAGCCCTGTGTTTTGGGGGTTAATCCACTACCATAAAGAGCTGTGTTGAGAATGACACCTGGGCCCGAGTAACCCCTGGAGGTTAATGCTTAAGGCTGAGCTGCCCTTTAAGAATTTGCAGCTCAGAGGAGCTGGGAATCGCCTCCACCTGGGTGATGCAGATCTAATGTGGCTGATTGACACTCAGCTGGTTTCTTGAATCCATGTGTGCCACCCTCTTCCACCTACCCCGAGAAGGGCCTCCCAAGGAAGAGCTCAGAGATGGAACCAACTTTAATTGGGTGAGGGAGGTTCCTTGGTGTACCTGGAAGCAGTGCTTGGCAAAGGGAACCTCGCTCCCAACAATTTCAAACTATTGCTTTTCTCGTAAGTGCTCACATTACTAGGAGTTTTCCCCTCAGATTTCCTCTCACTTTTAGAACAAACCACACTTTTTCTAGTCTGGTTTGAGTGTTTAGGGTGTCAGCTTTGCTCTCTTATTAATTAGTATTTGGGTAAGCTTGGTCCTGTCCTGAGAACTTGGCTTGCTGGGTGGGGACGGGTGATGTTCAGCCCAGAAATAAATGGAAAATAAATGAAGCCTTGAAAAAAAAAATTGTCCCCGAAGTGAGATGCTGCTTAATTGCTATGAAATTCATCTGGTGTTCTGGATGGTAAAGATAGAATGGAGTGTGTCATGGTGTGATCCCACCTAAGGATTCTAGCGATTTTAGTAAAACTTGTCCGTGTGATGTTACAGTTGGGATATTCTGGTGATTCATGAAGTAGTGTGGTTATTTCAGAAATAAGAGAGCCTAAAATAAAACTACCCAGACCCCTCCTGTGCTCATTTCTCCCACAGCAGCTCAACAGCAGAAGATACTTTGTGTTGGAATTGAGTTGCAAAGCAACCATGGGTTCAATTGGAGAGGTGCTGTTTTGCTTCAGTGACAAGGGCAGGTGTTGGTGCTTTGTCAGATGTCTAAAATCATAAACTCATGGAGTTGATAGGGCTGGAAAACACCTTTAAGATCATCAAATCCAGTCATCAGCCCAGCACCACTACATTCACCACTAAACCACGTCCCCAAGTGCCACATCCACAGGTTCTTTGAACACTTCTAGGGGTGGTAACTCCACTACCACTCTGGGCAGACCATTCCAATGCTTTACAACTTTTCCTGTAAATAATTTTTCCCTAATATCCAATCTAAACCACCCCTGTCACAATAGTACACAGCTCCCAAGTAAGTATTTCTGCAGTCTGGTTTAATTGTGTAAATTTTCAGACCAGGCCAGGTACCAAGCATGGCTGCAGGAGGAGCAACTCCTAAATTGGGTTCTTGGACAGCTCCTTGTGGTGTCTTGAGAAGTGATCTGCAGCATCCTGCCTGTCATCCTCGATATGACTTCATGGTGTGCTGGGAATGACTTAGGCAGCAGACTGGGATGCACAAATAATCCAAGAGATGCAGTCCTGTGGGAGCTTGAAGTGATGGTGCAGGTGATTTCTGCTCAGTCTTCTCCTGGATGAAGGTGAGGGAATGTGAAAGGCTTGCAGGTTGAGGTGATGAAGTGGTGTGTGCCCAGTGAGCACAGATGATGTTGTCCACAGGTGCTGGTGCCACAAGAGGTTTCTGACAGAGCTGTAGGTTCCGATGTGTTTCTGAGTGCACCTGGCAAATTCAGTTAATGGCCCTAATCTGAAAGGAGGGGAGATTTAGATTAGTTATCAGGAAGGAATTGTTCCTTCTGGCAAGACCCTGGCACAGGTTGCCCAGAGCAGCTGTGGCTGCCTCTGGATCCCTGGAAGTGTCCAAGGCCAGGTTGGATGGGGCTTGGAGCAACCTGGGACAGTGGAAGGTGTCCCTGGCCATGGCAGGGGTGGCACTGGATGGGCTTTAGGGTCCCTTCACACCCAAACCAGTCTGGGATTCTGTGGCTCAGCAGCTCATATCAAGCCTCAGAGACAGACAAAAGAGAAAACATTCATTTTGTGTGTGAGAGCCCAGTTTGTAGAGAAAAGGTGTGGATGGGTTTGACTGAAGGGTCAACTGCCCTGCAGCCATGCAGAAGTGTCTGCAGCCCTGAGAGGATCAGATGTTTCCCACCTGGAGGAGGCTTCAGACCCTGTGGAAGTTCCTTGCCTACCCTGAAGCAGACCCTGTCTCTTGAGTCTTCAGCTCATTCCCTCTTGCTGCTGAATCGGCCATGAAGAAGATGGGATGGCCTTAATTTTTTTTGATGTCAAGGCTGGGCCAAGCAGCTGCCTCGAAGCTTCACGGCACCAGCATGGCCAAGGTCAACGCATTGATTAGACACAGTAGTAAGAGGGAAGGGTGTTTTGTCTTTTTCCAGATCTGCTTCATTGAGCACAGTATCAATGGGATTAGAAATGTCTAAACCTCATCAGCTAGGAACTGAATGGGTGTCATAATTAAACTTGTTAATTGGCCAGAAAACAGGGCCCGAGAGTGAGCAGGGTAAGCATGTGGGGATGCAACACTGTGTGTGCTCTAGCCTAGGAGATCTACAGCTTGGGGACAGCCTGAGTAAGATTCTGGCTGTTGTTTCAGGCGTCCTTTCTGAGCCCATCCTATCTTTTCTTGGGCATGTATTCACTCACAGTTTCTGCAGTGTCGTGTGACGAGGTGTCCCATGGCTCCTGCTCCCATGCAGGACTGCTTCTGTCTCCTGCTCCTTTCGCCTGGGGCCTGCATCCTCTGCAGCCAGCACACCAGCAGCAGCAGCAGCTTCTCATCACCTACGGTGTCACTGAGCTCCAGCGTGTCATGTGTTGCTGTGTTCCTGTGCTAGCTCTTCTGGAATAGATATTTTAAGGTTCCTCTGCAGTGGTGCAGATGGAGGAGGGAGCTGTTCAGCAGCAGTGGGGTAGTTGTGGGTTTTGAGTGGTTTCTTTTGTTATTGGTATTACTCTAGTGCCTAGAAAGGGAGCAGCACTGCTGGGTGTGCAGATGAAACAAGGTTCCAAGGTGAACATGAAGCAGTGAAAGTTGTGATAGGAAACAAAAGAAAAGACATTTTCTTGCAGGCCTTTGACAGCCTGTAGTCAGCTTTGGATCCTTTTGAAGACAAATTAACCTCAAGGGAGTTCTTGTGACTCTTACTGCTGACAGTCAGTTTACTTTGGCTCTTCCTGGTGCAAAGGGAATGAGGAGAAATCAGGTGTTGTTTTTTTAATTCTTTAGTTCTGTTTCTGCTTATTTCTCTGCCTCCTTTCAGTAGTCCACTCTGTTTAGGCCACAAAAGTGTTTAAAAATAACCCTCTGTTGGATTTTCCCATCTGAAACAAACCCCATCTCTTCCTCCTGCAGACCTGCATGGTTGGGGGAAGCTGGTGGATGGTGTAGGAGGAGTGGTGAGCATCCCTGCTTTTCCTGGAGTGTCTTTAGAGCAGCTTTAGATGTTCGTTTTAGGAAGAGTAAGAAAACACTGGAGAGAGAGAGAGGGATTTTCTTATGCTAATTATGTTCTCTTAGTATTTTAAGAGAACTTCAAATGTGGAGTTCTGTGTTTCTCTGGCACCTCTTGGGATCCTATTAAGGCTCAGCAGTTTACAAAATCTGACTGATTTGTCCCCAACTGAAATGGAAGCAAACATTTGAGAGTTTTTGTAATTGAATGCCCTTTTCAATTAGCTTCTGAAAGCTCTTGCTCATTGAGGACCTATACTGTGCTGGCTGTGAGAATGAAAATTTGAGAGTGCAATTAATATATGTTAATTTTTAGTATCAGACAAAGCCAGCAATTGTTTTGTCACCATTGCTGCTTTTGGAGGAACAAGGATTTTTGTTTCATCTGGCAATTCTGGTATTGTGAGGAAGGTTTTTATTTGTTCTTGACATTTTTCTTGAGAATGGTTTGACAGAAATATGCATGTGTGTACTTTTTTGTAACCACTGTGGTTTGTCCCAAGCTCCCTGAGCCCATCAGGAACACTAAGCCAGCTCGTCAGCCAAACTCCGTCACAGCAAATGAGCCTGGCACATCCATGGAGCCTCACTCCATTGTATCCCAGAGAAGCCTCCTCTAGATGGGAGGGGAGGGAAAAGTGAGAAAATTAAAACATTGTTTAGATGGAAATTTCCTGCTTTTAAAAGGTCATTTCCTATTAAATCTGACTGAAATTCCCCCTTAATGCTGGACTTTCCTTGGGCTGGAGGTTTCTGCCTCATGCCTGCTGTCTTCTGTGGATTTCTGCCTGCAGTTCTTGCTTCTTCTCTGGAAGTGTGCATCAAACCCCTGCAGCAAGAACCTAGACTATTCCAGCTTTCTCCTTGTCCTAGTTGGTAGAGAAGTGGTTTTAGTCACCTCCTGCAGCCTGGGCTGCTCCGTTTCCCCACACTACTGAGCTGTGACCCTCACTTTAACTTCAGAGAGCTGCATGGTTGCAGACACAGGAATCCTTCATGGCAAAAGCTCACCTCTGCATTTTTGATCAAGAAAGTTTCCAAAGTGGCTTTCTAAATCCTGAGGCAGGTACAGCAGCTTAAATATACGTAGGCCTGTCAGCAGCACAGGCCTGGGCCTCTTCCTAAAACAGGAGATGTCTGTTGGGGGAGATCATCTTGTTTGCGTGGGTGTGCTAGGACATTATTTTTGGTCTCAAACCTGTTTTGTGCAAATTATTGCTTTCAGTCTCTTAGAGCCAATAACGTCCTTCTCTGTGCCAGTATTACCATGTAAGCTCCCAGCAGTGCTGAGGTTTGTGTGCACCTCGCTGTGCTGGTTTGCTCTGAGGGAGGTTTGTTCTTCCCTCTGGGCTGAGCCCAGAGCAGGATATCCATGGAAGCACTCAGCAACATGCCTGGGGGGGGCAGCTCCCATGCCAGGGCTTGGGGTCTGCAGCTCCCGGTGCTGCTGCTAGTGCAGTTTTGTGTTTTGGGAGCTTGCTCTGCCATCACCAAAGACCTGTGCCTGGGCCTGTGGAAGAGGATGGGTAGTGTGCAGTGACAAGTTTTCCATAAGTGTTTCTAGTAGGTGACTGTGGGGAATTGCAGCAAGACTTGGGTTCTGTTTACAGGAAGAACTTGAACTCCTTAACTTTGCTGTTTCTTTGCTTCTCAACCTCAGGATTATACATAGACTCCTACAGGGGCTTTACAAAGCAGCCGTGTGTATTCTGTTCCATAATTCCCAAAATCTGGCCTTTGGGGAACCATTACTGTGCTGTATGCCAGGACAGGGCTCAGAAGGAAGTTCCTTGCAGCTTTGATGCTTTGCAGTTGAAGATCAGCAAACCTGACCCTCCCTGCTCTTGCAAAACACTTTTGCTTTAACTCCACAAACGATTTGCTTTCCCTGAGGGTGGCTTTGGGGATTAGCAACCAGCCTGGGATTTTTTTGGAATATAAATATGATTTAACATAAGGTTTTATTTGCATGTTTCTTTTTTCCACGTTAGGTTCGTGCTGGCCGTGGGCAGCGCTGTCTTTGATGCAATGTTTAATGGTGGAATGGCCACAACCTCCACAGAGATTGAGCTGCCTGACGTGGAGCCCGCTGCCTTCCTAGCTCTGCTCAAGTAAGCTGCTTCTAAAGCACAGGATAACTGGGATGCACAGATTTAGTGTAGCAAAAAAATATTTTTAATGAAAGCAGGGAAGTATTTGTAGAGTGGAGATTGTTAACTTCCAAAATGAAATGCCTCTTTGATCTGTTCTATGGTTTTTAAATGCTGGTGTTAAATCCCTATTTTCTTGGGTAAAAGTCTACTGTAGCTACTGCATTAAAAAAATTACATATATATCATATATATAATATTGGCCATTGTGTTATAGCTTCTTATTTGTTAATTGGTTTGGTTTATTCCAAATGCTCTTTAAGAGAAGAGGGGAAAAGTGATCTTTTAAGAGCTCTGTAAGTTACAAATACTTGGAGCTTGTTTAGGTCATGAGCAAGTTGTAACAGGTAAGCGGGGTGTGTAATAAATGTCAGCCATTCCATGTGGTATCACCCTTTGTGTGGGTTTTATTCCTCTTTTGGAGAGCTGGGTTTGAATTTACATTTCCAGTATGTGTTGCAAGTCTGTGTGCTAGAGGAGGAGGAGGAAGGGGCTATAACATCCTATTCACTGATTCCTTTAAGCTTGGCTGGTGCTGTACAACATCCAGCAGCAATCCTGAATGGATGCTGGAAAGCCATTGTCCTGTTTCTATAGGATTTCTGTAACCTACTTCCAGGGGTTTCCAGTCCTGTGCTCTTGACATGTTCCCTGCTCACTTCCTCCTGGGAGCAGTCACTATATATAGCTCTGGCACACTTTTTGCTTTACCTTCAGAAAGTGCTTTGGTCGTGCCTGTACTATCTTGGAATATTTTAAAATTGATCTGGGCTAGAATGAAAGGCCAGAAAGAATTGGGAGCCCCGAGCCCCCTCCCCCTTGGCTCGCTTTAAAGCAGACACCAGCACGTGGAGAATTCCTCTAATTGGTGGGTGCCTGTGAGCCATGTGGATCTCTCTGGGGTGCAGAGCTTGTAACTAGCTTTAAATCTTGGTGAGGCCCAAATATCCTGTGAATTAGAGGCAAAAATCATTGTTTCCCTGGCAGTGCTGAGATTTCAGCAGTTGATTAAACAGAGCGATTTCAGAAGAGACCCATAATCTTAAAAGACAGAGTGATGAGTTTAGGTGGATTTCAACAGAAATATTTACATTTTTTAATGGAAGAAGTTGGTGGTGGTTTACCTCAGTGCTTCTGAGCTGTTCCCATGGTCCAGTGACATCTTGGGTGCTTAAATCTAGAAATTAATTTTTAAAATGCTCAGAGCTTAAATGTGCCAGAGGAAGTTTGGGTGCTGCTTTCCAGGAGAAAGCTGACCAAGTATGTGGTGTGAGTTCCTGGAGTAAAACCAGTCCCTCCAAACACTGGAATGGCAGCTGATCCTTACATATGTCTCTGAACTTGGTCCAAGCCATGATCTAATGCTGTAGGATCAGGAACTTATCCAGGGACAAAGTGCCCATCCTGAATGTTCTGCAGAAGGTCCCATCTGGATGCTGGATTGTGATGGAGTTTGTGGGCTAGTGACCTTTAATAGGTCTGCTGTAATTGTTTAAGAGATTCTTTTAAATTATTTTTATTATTATTACTATGTTAACCCAAATATGAGAACACTGTCTGGGTTTACAGTCTAAATGTTCTTTTAAATTGATACTGGGTTTTTTCACAGTTTGAGTCTCTCTTGTTGTCTCTCAGTACACACTGGACTGTAGTAAACATAAATACTGACACAGTCACTGAAGTAAACAAATAATTTGTTTTAGAGCCACTGTGTTCTTTTAATCTTGGAATAGAAAGGATTGTTCAGTGCAAATGGAGCTGGGAAGGGAGGGGTGTGTGCAAAATACATTGATTAACCTGTGGCATGATGCTGCTATTGACTAATGCCCTGGAGCAGCACAAAAGCCTGCTTTCAGCAGTGAGAGTGCTTTCAGCAGTGAGAGTGCTTCCCTGCTTGTGGATCACGCTGTTGTTGCTTCCCTGAATGGCATCCTGGCCTTCTCTAGCTGGAGGAACAGGAGCTCCTCTGCTGCAGATGGGAATGCTGCCTGGAAGAGCCCTGCTGCTGCATGAAGCTTCCAGGAATAGGAGCCACACAACCTGCTGCAGTGTTCCCTTCAGAGAAATACAGAGCAAAAAATTGCTAGAGTTTCCAAAATATCCCATGGAGTAGGAATACCAAGCACAGTTAACACAGTATTACATCTCTGTGTCTTTGAGATTCTGACTGGTAAATGCTCCACTGGCTAAAGGAGATACAGTAAAAAAACCAAAACTCTGCATGAGCTGTTCAGCCTGGAGAAGAGAAGGCTCCAGGGAGAGCTCAGAGCCCCTTGCAGGGCCCGAAGGGGCTCCAGGAGAGCTGCAGAGGGACTGGGGACAAGGGACAGGACACAGGGAATGGCTTCCACTGCCAGAGGGCAGGGCTGGATGGGAGATTGGGCAGGAATTTTTCCCTGGGAGGGTGGGCAGGCCCTGGCCCAGGGTGCCCAGAGCAGCTGTGGCTGCCCCTGGATCCCTGGCAGTGCCCAAGGCCAGGCTGGACAGGGTTTGGAGTGACCTGTGCAAAGTGTCCCTGCCCATGGCAGGGGCTGGAACAAGACAGTCCCTTCCAAGCCAAACCATTCTGGGATTCTGTGATAAGGACTAACACCAGTGGATTACTGGTTTTACTGAGCTCAGCCTCTCAGTTCCTGCTGTCTCTGGTCAGTGAGTTCAGGTATTAGGGGGCTCAGTCAGGTTTCCTTTGTTTTTCAGATCATGAATGTGCTTCCTTGTTTTGGCCTAACAGTGAAGGCTAGTGCTTTGCTGCAGCATGGCAGTCCTTGTTTTTCACTGCAGTTAACTCTTGCTTTATGCTGGAGTTACATTGTGAGCTGTACTTAAACATCTGTATCATGAAATGAAACAGTTCAATCTATAAAGTGAAGAGATGAGAAAGGGGAGTTTGGGTAAAGCACCTTGTGTGCAGTGGGTGGATATGTCTGAGTGCTTCTCAGCACTTCTGAATTAGTAGGGTAAAATGGAGTTTCTCTTCTGAGGGAGGCAGGCAAGATTGAATCTTTGTCCTTGTTTATTCCAATTGAACAGACAAAAATACAAATTTTAAGGCGTGCCCTTAGCTAGAGACTGTTTTAGCCTGGTATAAATGGTAGATTAAGAGCTCAGTGGTGGTGGGATGCAAGGCAGTTTGAGCTGCTTCAGTGGAAATCCCAGCTGTTAAAAGTTATACTGTAAATGTCTTTTTAAAAAAAAAAATCTTGGTAAACCAGAGTCAGTGGAAAGGATGTGAAAACCTTTCTATCCCTCCAGTAGAGGAAATGGACCAGGATGGCGGGCAGAGGCACAAACACGTTTTCTATGATTAAAGGGGTTTTACCCTGATATCTTAATTCACCACAGCAATGTTTGTTTGCATGTTTTCAGATTTCTTTACTCAGACGAAGTTCAGATTGGACCAGAGACTGTTATGACAACACTTTACACAGCTAAGAAATATGCAGTTCCAGCCCTTGAAGCTCATTGTGTGGAGTTTCTTAAAAAAAACCTCAGAGCAGACAATGCATTCATGCTATTAACTCAGGTGAGTTTGTGATCATCTGCCTTCAGCAAAGGTCCAGCACAGTCAGAAAATGAGAGGTTTTTTGGGTGTTACAGAGTTGATAATCCAAAGTGGAGCAGTTCTGGGTCGTTTTGAATTCTTCCTCACAGGAGTCCGGCACTGCTGAGCAGGTTCTTACAAAGAACAATATACAGCAAACATTGCTGCTGTTTCAGATCTTTCTGTTTCGCTGTGGCAGGTGATTCCTTCCAGAGTGTGAGCTGGGATAGAGTTAACAGGGTGGAAAGATTTCATCTGCCAAGAAGAAAAGTGGAATGAGAGGATTTCCGTGTGTTACAGAATCAGGACTGGTAATGCTGAGCTTTCTCTCAGTGCTGTGTCTGGCTGCTCAGCCATTCCTTGAAGGACTTTTGTGCAATACTTTTCCTGAAGTGGGGATGAAAGAAAACCTTTCCATGAGTGCTTTGGTTTATTTTCCTGGGAGAGGAGCAAGGTGCTCTCTTCCTCAGCCTGTTCCAGCTCCACCTCCTGCACTGAAGGCTCACAGACCTGGAGCGTCAGAGCAGCTGTTCCTTGGCTCTGAGTCTGATCCAGTCTCTGAGGGTTGGGCTCCTCCACCTTCCATTTGACTCTTGAAGCAGCAAAGCAGGAGATAGTGTTTACAACTTCTGCTTAGTTTGGAAAAGATCAGACTTTGCATCCAGGTTGATTAAATGAGTATCACTGTCATCTCTGTTTCCCAGCCCTATCTTCTCTCTCTGGTCCCTGTCACTCTCTCTCAGACGGCTGATGCCATATTGGTGATATCCACAGTGCTGTCACCTGTGTGGCGGAGTGTGGCACTGGCAGGGACACCCTGTTCTGGGTGCTGTAGGAATAAGAAACACACAGGCTTTGTGTGTGTTTCTTTCCTTTAGGAAATGGGCAGACAGGAGTGGCTCTGGAGGAATATTTCTGATCAGCCAGCTCAGGAAAGCTGCCGTGATGTCTGATGTTAGATAGAGCTTGCACAGGAGTTTCCCAGCTGCACTGAGTTGGGAGCCAGCACACTAAGGTGGTCTGGCTCTGAGGGATTGCCTGTCTCACCCAGCATTCCTGTCTGCTGGATTTTTCCCCCTTGTCAGGGGTACAGGTTCTCTCAGGCTCTGGCTGTAGGTACCATGTGAGTGGCAGTGGCTACACCAGCAGTTGTGCAGATATTGGGATAGTGCTGGCCTGAAGCAGTCACTGCTGAGCTCTTTGCTCAGGGTTAGGCTGGGATTTTTTTTTTTTAGCTTAAATATTTGGATCAGTTCTTAAAGTAGTTCCATGTCACACTGCTGTTTGTAGACACTTGTCACTGCTTGGGTTCAGCTACTGCTGCAACACTCCGTGGTCTTCTTTACACATCCTCTTTAACCTGGCCCTTTTCCACATTCCATGAACAGATGAGACAGCCCCTGAGACAGGGGAGATCCACACTGCACTTCCCAGAGGCAGATTCAGGACTTGGAGGCTCTTGACTGGGCGATGGCAGCCGAGTCTGTGCTCCCGTCTGATGCATGATGAGACAATTGCAGCTCCTTGGATGCAGCTTTCCTGTTCTTTGGGTTCAGCCGTTGCAATCTGAAAGATCAGGAGCTGGGAGCAGATCTTTCCTGTAGACTGAAGTTTTGGGAAGGAATCTTACTCTAGCCATTGCTAGCCTAAGGTTGGCTAGCCATCATGATGGATTAGAGATGTTTGCTTTTGGTGGTATTCCTTATGCAGAGATTTTTTGTGGCTTCTTGTGTCTTTGCATTTGAGTTTGTAGCTTTGGCAAGGTAGTATTTAGGTTTATGGTGACTTCCTTATAGGTCATGAAGGTCCTTCTTTAGCAGAAGAGGAAAGTATCCTTGTGATTCAGGGGCCAAAACCAAAATGGTGCCTGGTACTCTATCAGTGGCACTGAGGCAGGTGAAATGCCAGATGGGGAAAGGCTTTCCTGGTGCCTTTTGTTTGTGGCTTGTTCATTCTATATAATCATCAGTGGTGATTCCCATCTAGTTTTATGTTCACTGTTTCTCTGTATCAAGTCTGAGGTGTTTGAGGAAGGTCTTGCTAGAGAAACGTGCCTGATCTCGATGACTGGCTGCACCTCACTGAAAGGATCTCTTCTTACAATCCTCTTGTTTCTGGTCCTGCAGTGTGAAAAGCTACCTGTTTTCTGCTTTCACTGCATCAAACCAACAACCTCTTTAGTAAACTACAGAACTGAGATATATCTTGTACAAGGCATTGCCTAACAGTCTTAAGATCATGGACCTGAGATCCCAGGTAGAGCCCCAAACCTTCTTTTGTGTGTGTCTGCCCAATCTGCTGATCCAACAGCTGTGTCACTGTCTGTCTCAAGCAACTGCTGATCAGTGGCAGAAATATCAGAGGCAAACAACTTTCCTAATTGATTGTGCCTCGTAGTGAACCGTGATCCTCTTTCATGGCAGACATACATCCAAGTGTCACTTTGATCAGCAAGGAAATAAAGCTTGCCTGGAGCTGCTGTGGGGGAGAGCTCTGCAAGCGTAGTCAAAGTCCTCACGTGTCCAAAGAGCCACTACAGTAGTAAAGTCTGAGTCAGTCACAGCTCTTGATGCCAAGAGTGTAAAGGCACTGGCAGCCCTCCAGCCCCTGGAGCAGGTGACAACTGCTGAAGTTTGCCTGGGCCCTGAGAAATTGTTGTTTCAGCTTCCTGCACTTGAGGAAAGATTGCAAAGATTGGCCTTGCTGAGCTCTGCATGCCACAAGCAGGGGTGAAGCAGAAGATGCTTGAAGGCGCCTCCTGAGTGATGAACTTCCCAGCCCAAAACACGAGTTTTAAACCTTACCTGTGGCACTGAGTTTGAGTCCAGTGTATTCTTGTTAGGTGTGATGTCAAGGCAGTTCCTTCCTAAACAACAAAACCAAAGCACTGAAGTAAGAGGTCATTTAGTGTTTTTTGTGTGTTCCACCCATTTCTGGTTTAGCTGGGCACAGGGCTGGTAACAGGACACGTGGCAGTCCAGGGTGATCTGAAGTGGCAGCAAAATTGTAACAAGACTTCACTTAAGTTGGGCAGAGAAATGCTGAGCAGGCTCCAGACTGTGTACAGGCTTTACTTGGAATAGTAACCTATTTTGGGAGAAATTCTTTACGGTGACTGGATTAGAGTAGCTGTTTCTGTGCAAAACATGGAAATGCACTAAGCAGGCTGCGTACCCTGTAGGGCTCCCCAGGACACACAGGCACTGCTGCTACAGCTTTTTCTTGCTAATGCACAAGATCAGTGTGGCTTTTCTTACAGAATGAGCTGCCTCTGCATTATTCCTAGAGCAAGCAGGCCTGGAGTCACTGGGCAAAGCTTTCTTGTAAATAGAAGAATGATGTAAAAATTGCCTGTGCTCAGCTGACAGGGTCAGTGTGGTGCTGGAAAACACGATCAGTGCCTGCAACAGGCCGTGTTAAAACAAAGACGTGCCTGAAGACATGCACAGCTGAACCAGGGCTGCTGCCAAACACAGAATTTTCTAGTGTTTGCCTTGTCATGCTTAACTGCTTGTGAAAGGCCCAGTGGATTCCTGGTGCAGTCAGGCATGGTATTGCTAATGAAGATGGGCTGTGGCAGGGGAAGGGGGGTTCTTAGTGTAAACTTTAAAATACCTTTTCTGTTAATGATGTTCTTTCCTGCCTAGGCCCGGCTGTTTGATGAGCCCCAGCTGGCCAGCCTGTGCCTGGAGAACATAGACAAGAACACCTCAGATGCCATCAATGCAGAGGGGTTTACAGACATTGACCTGGGTAAGCCCTTTTCCACCCCTCCCTCTCCCTGCTTTCATAACCAGTTTGTCTCCAAAGTTGTTACAGGTTAATAATGCTTGGCACTTGTGGCTTGGCTGTTCTAGAGCAATCAGTTGAATAGTCTCTGGCACAAAGAGGCTGGAGACAGGGAATTTGCCAAAGAGTTTGCTGCCTTGCCTGCAGAAATACCCTGGAATCTGCTTACTTTGGTGCAACTTGAGTTTTCTGGGCATGACACAAAGCCCGCTTCCTGTGTTGATGTTGGCAGTTTTTGGGTGGGTGTAAACTTGCCTTTTTTTGTAGAGTTGGCTTTCTTCCCCAAGTCTTTGTCAGGTTTTGGAGTTAAAAAGGTGTTGTGTTTTTGGAAGCAAGTACTGGCTATTTTAATTACTGTCTGCAGTTTCCAAACTTGCTGGGCACAGTTAATGAACATTAAAATTCAGGCTTTAACCTTCTTCTAATGAGATGGGCTGTGGAGGTAAGGCACAGGTCACCTTCTGGCTTTTGTGCTGCTTGTTTCATCCAAATTTGACGTCAAGCAAGTTGCAATTCATCCTCCTGCACTTGCATTAACATGCCAATTAAATGGGCTCTGTTTGCTGCTCCAGTGAGTTCTTTGCTGATGGAATATGCAGATAAATCTTCCTCAGAGGCTGCAGGCAGCACTTTTGGGAGATGCTGTCGGTTCAGGCACTTCCTCTTTTACCTTGGCTGTGCATGGGGTACTCCTGGCGAGGTGAAAGGGGCTGATGTGGGGCTCAGAGGCTGAGGCTGTGCCTGTTGTCCTGCCCTGCAGACACCCTGGTGGCAGTGCTGGAGAGGGACACGCTGGGGATCCGGGAGGTTCGCCTGTTCAATGCCGTGGTGCGCTGGTCGGAGGCCGAGTGTCAGCGGCAGCAGCTCCAGGTGATTCCAGAGAACAAGCGGAAGGTCCTGGGCAAAGCTCTCTCCCTTATCCGCTTCCCACTGATGACTATTGAGGAGTTTGCAGCAGGTAACTCAACAAAGGTGTTTCTGGCAATCCTGGTCTTTGCTTTTCCTCAGCTACAGAGAGTCAAGTCACATTAAAGAGGGTTTTCTCTGTGTATCCTGCAGTGATTTAAATATGAGATTCTCCCCACATTCCTCCCCATTTTCCCTCATTCTCCCCCATTCTTCCCCTAAAATTGCCCCAATTCAGGGGCAATTCCCCTGAATTGCCCCTGGAAAGGGACATTTCATAAGGGCCTGCAGTGACAGCACAAGGGGGAATGGCCTCCTGAAGGAGGGCAGGGTTAGACTGGAAATCAGAAGGAAATTCTGTAGCATAAGGGTGTGAGGCCCTGGCACAGGGCAGCTGTGGCTGCCCCATCCATGGAAGTGTCCATGGCCAGGCTGGACAGGGCTTGGAGTACTCTGATTTAGTGAAAATGTCCCTGCCTATGGCAAGGGGTGGCACTGCATGAGCTTTAAGGACCCTTCCAACACTCTTCTGTGATTCTATGATTACAAGATCTACTGTCTGAATACCATTTCCATCCATGCCCATTCACTTATTTTAAAGCCTGTGGTGCTCCCCTGGGAAGAGCAGGGGGATCACAGCTGTGTTTGCTCTTACAGCACGGTTAGATGTTGAACTGTCATTCAGCTGAGAGCAAAGATCCAAACTGGGGTTCACCTGCTCCCCTTCCCAGTCCTCTTGAGTGTTTAAACTACACAAAGCTAATGGAGTTGAAAGCAATTGGTGTTTATCATAGCCTGTTCCCAAAGAGAAATGGGGATGTTTCTCCCCATCCTCTGTCTGTGGTGGTGTTGGCCCTGTCTTGCCAATGCTGTTCAGAGCAGAGCCTCATATCTGAAAAACTTTGAAAATGTTCTTTGAGCTGCAGGCTTGGTGTTGTTTAGTCTATATCTCAAAGTATTTTTCAAATTTACATTAAAATCTTGGTCCACAGAGATGTCTAACTCATTTCACAGCTTGGACTATAGATTGCCTTGTTTTGTTTTCATTGCTTGTTGTCTTTCACTTTATCCTCTGGTGATTCCTTGGGGACTGGAAGCTGGCAATCGGCTTAAACAGTTTTCATGCTAAAAAGACACAGTGGGGCCATTTTCCAGACTGTAACTTGTTTCAGGCAGCAAACGGGAGCAAACAGGGGCCCTGACCCCTTCCTTTGCAGGTCACTTCTCAGGGCAGCGCTGGCATCAGCTGGTCAGTCCTTCATGTCCCTGTTCCCACGTGAGGAGGGCTGTTAGTAAGGGGAAAATCTGTGCTTCAGACTTGGTCCCCACTCTCTGCTTGGCCTGTCACAGCTGTGATGTGGCCTTAGGGAATGTGGATTTCTTCAGAAGGAGCTCGCTCAGTGAAGCAGAGATCTTCGCATCTTTCTGCAGATCCCATTTCTTTCAGTCCTTCCTTGTGACCTTGTATCATTCTCTCACTGGAAGGAAAGTGTTGATTTTGGCATGTTTGGGTTGAAGGCTTTGAGCTGGGAGTGCCAGTGCCTCTCCCTATGTTGTCTGTCACAAACTGCCTGTCCTACTTGGACCTTTGTGCTTTAACAGAAATTCTTAAGTTTTCTCCATCAACTTTAACCTAAAAGATGAACAAAACGCCCAAGCTGGGCGACTGCAATGATCAGCTGTTCCTTAAACAAGGAATTAACTTGCAATTCCTTCAGCTTTTTCCTTTTTCTGAGTGACTCTGATTTCTGTGGTGATCACAGCAGGAGAGGGAAACCTTTCCCCTCCACACCCCTCTCTCCCAAAAGCCAAAAAAGAGGGAATTTTACAGCAGTGGTTTCACCAGTTTATTGTATAATCTGGTATCAAACGTGGGGTTTTGCATGAAGATGTTTTAACTGGCAAATGTGTCCCTCCCTCCCCTTAGAGCAGGTAATTTGAAACGTTGCAGAAGTGAGTTGCAACAACACAGGATAAGTTCAGACACATCAAGGAGGCTGATTTTTTGCTGAACAAAGTATCCAAAGCTCATTTACCTTTGAGGAGACGACTTCCTTGAATTCTTGAGTCTCTCCCCATTGCATCATTGGACCAGGTTATGTCTGGGTAACATCATGCTTAATTTAACCAGCTACAAGTAGTTTTGGACCTACAAGTAGCTGGGCACTTGCTCCCCACATTAAAGAGCATTTAACTGCTGTTGTTTCCCCAGTACTCAATGGTCTTATTTCTGTTCACAGCCTTGTGCAAGCAGCTGTAGAGAAGCTTTTGAGTGTTAGGCTAACAGACTAATTTTATCCAGTTTCACTTTTGCAAGTATTTCAAGTAGTTTGCAAAGACTGAGTTTAGCATCACTGAGTCGGTTGCCCAGAGCAGCTGTGGCTGCCCCTGGATCTCTGGAAGTGTCCAAGGCCAGGTTGGACTGGGCTTGGAGCAGGCTGGGATGGTGGAAGGTGTCCCTGGCCATGGCAGGGGTGGCCCTGGATGAGTTTTAAGGTCCCTTCCAACTCAAACCAGTCTGTGATTCTGTGATCACTCTGGAAAAAATGTTTTGTTACTGGAGAAAAGATGAGAACGTGCTCCAGCTCTTGCTAAAATCATTAGCATTTTCCCAAGGTTCTACAATAAAGCTATTAAAATGTAAAATGTGGATTAAATGCCTGAAGGAATGAACTGAACCACCTTTGTCTTAGTAAAAATACTCCTCAAATTTTTGAGTTGATGGTAACTGTGTGACAGTCTCTCTCCCTTCTCCTCGTGGTCCTCCATTGTGTCTGAACCACCGATGTGAATGTATGCAAATCCCTGTCTCTTACCAATGTTATCATTTCCAGGAGTGGGACAAGGATCAGCTGCATGCTTTTGGGTTCTTTTGGTAGCCCAGCATTTGGGCTCCACAGAGCTAGGCAGTTAATCACAGTTCCACGTTCCAGGAAGGCTCTGCAGCCCATGACTGCCCTGTGGATGAAGGGCAGCACCTTTGTCTGGGATTTAATATCCTGATGCACCACTGGGATCCCATCTGTGATGGGGGTGTTTAGCCTGCTGCCAGCTGCAAGTCAGACTTGTTTCCCCATGAAAATCCCAGAGGGATTCCTTCTGCTTATGCAGTTCTGAGGCCCACAAGATCAGAGGGATCCAAAGCTGTTGGAGAGTGTCCAGAGGAGGGACACGGAGCTGGGGAAGGGTCTGAGGAGCAGCTGAGGGCACTTGGCTGGTTCAGCTGGAGCACAGGAGACTGAGGGGAGGCTCCTCGGGGGCTGCAGCTCCTCCCGAGAGGAGGCAGAGGGGCAGGGGCTGAGCTCTGCTCTGGGACAGGGACAGGAGCCCAGGAAGGGCTGGAGCTGTGCCAGGCCTTGGGATGGAGCTCAGGGAAAGGTTCTTGGCCCCGAGGCTGCTGGGCACTGCCCAGGCTCCCCAGGGAATGGTCCCAGCCCCGAGGCTGCCAGAGCTCCAGGAGCGTTTGGACAGCGCTCTCAGGGGTGCTCAGGGTGGGATTGTTGGGGTGTCTGGGCAGGGACAGGGCTGGGCTGATGATCCCTGAGGGTCCCTCCTGACATAGGATATCCCAGGACTCTGTGGTTCCCTAAGGCTGATGGCATTGCCACTTCCCTCCCCTCTGCAGGGCCTGCCCAGTCGGGGATCCTGACGGACCGGGAGGTGGTGAGCCTGTTCCTGCACTTCACGGTGAACCCGAAGCCGCGGGTGGAGTTCATCGACCGGCCCCGGTGCTGCCTGCGGGGCAAGGAGTGCAGCATCAGCCGCTTCCAGCAGGTGGAGAGCCGCTGGGGGTACAGTGGGACGAGTGACAGGATCAGGTCAGCTCTCGCGCCCATTCCCACCCCTGGACTCGTGTTCCTGAGCTTTCCACTGCTTTAGCTCTAAACACGCAAGGTTCTGTGCTAGACCCCGACTTCCCACCGTGTAGCCCCCAAAGGGAAGGTGTTTTGCTGGGCAGAACTGACCTGCACGTTGCTGCCACTTTGCATCTCTCTTGGCAAAGGTTTCCAGGAACCGTGGCTCCCAGCACAGCCCCTGGAAAGGGAGGGAAATAACCCCTGCAGCTTAGGGGCACATAAATAAGTTGTCACCAGTTGTCCCCCACCATGCTTTGTGGGGGACAGGTAACCAGTGCTCCATCAGGTTGGTTCCCTGCTCCAGGTGTCAATGTGGCTTGTTGAAGCCCCTTAACCTCTCCTGTTGGAGAGAGGGCTTGGGGTAAAGTTCTGCTGACACCCAGTTTGTTCAGACCTGAGCTTGTGGACAACCAGCAGAGCCCAGTTAGGCTGACAGAGACTGGCAGGTGTGGATGGAAGATGGTGCTTTGCAAGGCTTGTGTTCCCAAGGGAGGGAATGAGAGCAAGATAGGAGGGAATCAGGAAGCCTTGGGGCTCTTTCCTGCTTCGTGTTTATCTTGGGTGGAAGGGAACTCACAGCAATGAAGCTCTTCACAATTTTTAAGATGGTTCTGTTGCACTGGAGCTATTGGTGAGATCCTCCAGTCCATTCACCCCTGGCAAGGGGAGCTGCTGCCAACTCAAACACTTCCTGCTCCCACCTCTAATGCTCACAGACCTTTTGGAGTTTGGGTTTGACTTCAGGTTCAGCCTCTGCAGCATCAGGGTCAGTTCCAACACTGAATATTCCATGCTGGCTGCAGAGCCAAGGCTTCCAGCCTGCCCCAGGTGTTTGTTCTGGAAACACTACAGGGCTAAAAGAGCTGGTGGATGGGTGAAGAAATGCTGTTGGCAGCTTGGCAGGCACTGAGGCTTTGGCTGCCTGAGAAGGTGGAGCTGTAGTGGGGTAAATACCCTTCCCCTACTCACTTGGGCAGCAGGGATTCCTGCACTCAGGAGTGACTGAGTCCTTATCTCTGCTCTTGGTAAATTTGGAATGCAGCAAATACCCAGCAGCACATGAACAATTCCCCAGGCTCAGCAGTGAAATATCCAGTGGTGTTTGCTGGGCAGAGCACTGTGAGGTGGGCACTGTTCCACACTGCCAGGCTGCCCTGCCTGGGCCTGGCGGGCGTTTGGGGTGCTGATGTTTTGCCACAACTTGGAAAGACTTCCTGAGCCTGGACCCTGAAATTTGGTGATGGGATTGTGCAGCTTTGTGTTTCACACAAGCCCACTGGACCAGTCAGAGGTGTGAGTGTGCAGCTGATGGTTTCTGTGCAGGGTTTCACCCCTTAGTAAGGGGTGCTCTTAAATCTGTGTAGGTTTGATTAAATCAGAGATGTAAAATCAGCACAAGTGGAGATATTTGTGTATCAGCTTTGTACTGGAGCTATACAGGAGTGGCAGGTTTGGACTGACTTTCCTGCTCTGTTCCTGCAGGTTCTCAGTGAACAAAAGGATATTTGTAGTTGGGTTTGGATTATACGGATCCATACACGGGCCAACAGATTACCAAGTAAATATACAGGTAATTCTCTCTGCTACCTTAAGAATCCTGGCTGTTTTAGGGGCTGACAAACACATTTTAGTGAATCTGTAACAAAACCTGAGGTTCAGAGAGACTGTGTGTGTCCCTGGGCAGTGGGGCTGGCAGATATAGCAAGGGCCAGATGGGGCACTGGGGATCAGAAGGATTATTGCTCTTGATTTTATTGAACGTGTGACTGCAGCATCTCCCCAGGTCTGCTGCCAGCTTTGGGGCAGTTGGGAGGCAGTTTGGGAAGCAGCTGTGCATGATTTCCCACCTCGAGCAGGCTGGGAGAGGCTCAGTTGTTTCAAGCCCATCATGATCTTGTCCAAAGACCAGGTGGAACCCATGGATGCTGTGTGCCTGTTCTGGGTGCGTGTGTGCCACCCCAGTGTGGGTCACTGGAGAAGGACTGTCCCCAGCAGAGTTAGTCCAGCACACAGGGCAGGTGTGATGAGCACAGGCTGTCAGCATTTCTTCCTTGATTGTCAGGGCTCATCCTGCTGCCCTGAGCTCTTGGGAGAGAAGGGTCTAAGCACAGTGTGGGCTTGCAGTGCTCTGCCAGCCTGGGGGTGAGGAGGGGATGTTCTGGGCTGTCTGAGACCTGAGCCCACAGCTCTGTGGTGAGCTCAGAGGGGCCCAGAGCAGCTCTGGCTGCCCCACCCCTGAAAGTTCAAGTCCAGGATGTGGCTTGAAGCAACCTGGGATAGTGGGTGGCAGGGGGGTTGGAGATGGATGATCCTTAAGGTCCCTTCCAACCCAGACGTGGGATTCTGTGGTTCTGTGCTCATAGCATTGATGAGTGACACAAGTAATGGACAGTGCAGTCATCACAGGACTGGTCAATCTGGGAGTGCCTGGGGCTCAGCCTAGCTCAGGGACACTCACGTGGGCAGGGCTGGCAGTGTCCAGATGAAAGGCTGATCCTTTCACGGATGATCTGTGTTGCAGATCATCCACACAGACAGCAACACGGTCCTGGGGCAGAATGACACCGGCTTCAGCTGTGACGGATCATCCAACACCTTCCGGGTCATGTTCAAGGAGCCTGTTGAGATTTTACCCAACGTCAACTACACAGCCTGTGCTACTCTGAAGGTACCACCCGGGGTGGGCTGAGGGGCAAGCAAGTGAGGGCACCTGCTGTAGGTTGTCAGTGCAAGCTGGGCCTTGCTCCGTGTCCTTCAAGGCCAGTGGTGCAATCTCCAAGGTCTCTGTGTGCCCTGCTGCTGCCGTGAGTTCATTCACCACCAGCGTTCCGAGCTGTTTTATGACTTGTCTCAGAGCACTGAGCAGGTGTTTCACTGCAGAGGGGATGGGGTGATTTTGTTGGTGTGTACAGCTGAGCTGTCAGTCCTGGGGGTGTGTAATCCAGACCCTGCTGCAGCGGCCTCAAAAAGTTCATATTTAGCTGTTGAGACTTGGTTAAATTAGTGTTAAGTTCTGATAGAGAGGAGAGTGAGCTCAGAATATGTGAGCTGCAAATCCAAGAGGAAAAGGGAGGAACTGACATCTCCACAGCTCCAAACCCACCAGAGAGCCTGGGCAGCAGCAGGGTCCTGACCTGTTCTTGTCTTCCATGACTCCTGCAGGGTCCAGATTCCCACTATGGAACCAAAGGACTGCGCAAAGTGATCCATGAATCACCAACAACGGGAGCCAAAACCTGCTTTACGTTCTGTTACGCGGCTGGGAACAACAACGGCACCTCCGTGGAGGATGGACAAATCCCAGAGATCATCTTCTACACATAGTGCCACTGCCCAGCCCACCCTGGACTCAACTCTTCCCTGTCGCCTCCCAAACTAAATCTCTGGCTGAGTTTGACCACACCAATTGGAGCCACACTAGCCAAAGGTCACAGTGAAATCATTTCAAAGCTCATGTTCTGCCTTGTGCTAGTGCTGCTGCTGCTCTCAGGTGCCAGGCCAGCTGGCGTCCCAGTGCAGGCCAGCTGGCGTCCCAGTGCAGCCCAGCTGGTGTCCCAGTACCATTTGTAGGTTGTCTGTGGCTTGTTGTTTTTCACCTCCTGATTAACCCTATCTAACAACATGCGTTTTTTGGACTGTAATGAATGTAGATGCTTTTCCACCGGTCAGAAACAAGGCAACGAGTGGCTCTGGTTGTGGTTTCACTTGCCATGAGGAGATGGTCCTGCAGACAGACTCAGTCAGGGCTGGGTGGCCTCTGCTCTGCTCCATCTCAGCAGTCCAGGCCAGACTGCAGGGCTTGGCCAGCCCATGTCCGGCACCTTCCCTCCCTCCCAGCAGCCTCAGCACACAGAGCCGCCTTCAAAAGTCATGGAAAGTGGCCTTTTCCCTGAGGCTTTGCTGTTCCAGCACTACACAGGATTGGAGACCTCAAACCTGAGCTCCTCTGGAGGCACCGAGGCATTTTCCTGCTCTTCTCACCGATCTGTGACAATCTTCACCTCGGGCAGTTGGTGGCAGCACAGTGACCTCCATGCAGAGTGGTAAGGGGCAGCAGCCTGGCCGGGCAGGTCCTCCTGCATTCTGAGTCCCTGTGGTGCTGCTTCCACACCCCTGGCACGTCCCAAGTGCTGGGTGATGCTCAGCTCACCCCTGAGCAGCCCCAGCTCTGTTGTTCTGGTCATTGTCCTTTGCAGAGTGCCAGGGTTTGGCAGTTGAAGCAGAAAGGGCACCTGCCTCACCTGTTCCCGGGCATTCCCACCTTTTCCATGCACGTTTCCATGTGTTTCCCTCTGTTCCTGTGCATTGCTGCCCCGCCCCTGCTGTCCTGATGGAAGCAGGAAGAGAGGCTGGATGTGCACCTGCCTGTTACCTATAATGCAGCAGATGGGCAAGGGTTTACCAAATGGTTCAGGAAAACGTGGAGTATTCTCTGTGCTGGTGTGTGTTTGCACACTGCCTGTTGGCCAGGCACAGGAGGAAGATCACAAACATCACCTGTTGAGCTGTGGAGCTCGATGATCTTGAAGATACCCCTTGCACCCGTTCAGGGCCTGCTGCTTTTCCCCATGGCTGTCACAGAGAGAGAGGGTGGCTGGTCCTGGGCTGCCTGACCAGCCCCACCCTCACTGCCCATGAGTGAAGACCATGAGACTCTTCCTCCCCTCCTCTGCAGAGGAAGCTGGAATTAAGCTCAGCCTGGCAGAAAGACCGGAGCCACCGGAGTCTGTGTGGGACTGGCTGGGGTGGTGCTGCCTCAGAGCCCCTTCTCCAACCTCCTGCTCCAGCACACAGAGCCAGTGCCACTCTCTGGGCAGCTGCTGCCGCTGGATTTCACTGCTGGAAGTTGAAACCTGGCTGTCCTTGGCTGGAGCACGGCTTCTCCTCCTCCTGGTGCTGCCCCAGCCGGGATCCTGGGGATGTGCTGGCTGGAGTCTTCTCCTCAGCCATGCAGCAGCAGCCTGGGAATGCCCTCTATCTCCTCACCAGTAGCTGTTAGAGGAGCCCAGAGTGTGTTCTGTGCTCCAGGGACATGGTGTGAGCAGTGTATTGTCAGCCTGCTTCCAGGTGGGATGGTTCTAATATGGCCAGTACTAAAAAAGTAGAAAAAAAATCCCAACCCTGGGTCCATGACCTGGTGACTGAACCCGACTCTGTGCAATGCAAACAGTGCTGTGAGATGGATTCACAGCCCAGGCTCTGTGTCTGTCGGGATGCCCATGACTGCCTGCTCTTGTCACCACCCCTCTCCCAAAGGTGGTGGGAATGTCACTGCTGGCAGCCAGGGCCCATGCTTGGGCCTGCACCTTCCCTAGGGGGTCTGATCTGGGTTCTGCACCTCGGGGTGTCGGGTGCAGGTGGAAATAGTGGAATAATTGGAATTTGAGAGAAGCAGAGCTGTACACTTGGTTCTGGGAAGAGCAGAGCTGGGGCAGGCCCTGCCCAGCTGCAGGGCGAGCCTCCCGCTGGCTGTTCCCCTGGAAGTTCTGTTCTCATTATTACTTTGTTAGGCAGATTCTCTTCCCAAATCCCACGTCCTGCCCTCCCTGTGTAGGGCAGGTCTGGCAGCTTGTCCTGTCACAGAGGGAGAGGAGTCAAACTCTGAACTACACCTGAGCAACTTCCGTTCTTACGGCTTTTCTGCAGTTTGATGCAATTCTGGCTTTTGTAGATAGATGAATGTAATTCCTTGTTGGACATGCCTGTTCCCAGAAGTATGAGCCATTCTGTTGTACCACATCACCTTCCGAGCAGAGCAGGCCCGGCCCGGCTCCTGTGCTATTTGATGAATGTATCCGATGCTCTCGTCCCGTGTTCACACTCTGCTTTTTGGCCAGCTTTGTGATTTGTAAATAGGAAAACAATAAAGACATTGAGGTTGTCTTTACAAAGTTTCGTTGTGATTGGAGGAGAATGGTGGCCGCTGGAATGGTGGAGGGGAAATCTCGGCCAAGCTGGCTCCTGGCCCATCTCCCTCAGCTTCCCCATCCATGGGGTGTGGGATGAGCCAGATCCTCGGGAACCTTGAAGCCTGGTAATCACTGCTGGAGAGTCCAGACCCTCAGGGTATGAGGTGCTGGTAGGAGGGCAGCAGGATGGCACAGGGTGGGCACACTCTGGTCTGGGTGCTGTCATTTTATGACTGAGTTTCTTGAACCTGAATTGGAGGGTTTTGACAAATTCACGAAAAGCTGCCTCAGTCTTTGCAGGTCCAGGCCTGGGGGAGAAAGGGAGATCCTGTGGCCTGTGATTCCCAGCACAGAGAGGCTGTGGGGGCTGCTGGAGCAGGGATGAGGGCTGGGCTCTGCTCCCACTGTCACTCAGCACCGCGGGGCCACCAGGGCCCTGCCCTTTGCCCGAGGGAGCAGTGGGGCCGTGGTGAGCATGAGCCCCTGGGCCAGGGGCAGCTTCCCAGCGCTCCCGACCATGCTGGAGCTCGGCCTCGAGGCCCTGCAGGGCCCGGAGCAGGGGGAGCCCAGCCCAGCCTGGAGCACTGGGCTCAGCTGGGAATTCCCTCCTGCACCATCACCTTCCTCAGTCACGGGCTTTGCAGGAGCATCTGCCGGGAGCCTGGGGAGGGCTGCCCAGAGCCAGCGGCTTTGCTGCTGTTCCCCTGACCTGTCCCCTCGAGATTTTCCTCCTGCTGCTCCAGGAAAGGGTCCTGGGCAGGGAGCCCCTGCGAGGGGGCCCTCCCACCCACTGTGAGGGAGCCTCCAACAAAAAAAGGGGTGCTTAGGCAATGTCCTCACCCTTGGGAGCCACACAATGAAGCACAGTAGAATGTGTTGGGTTTTAAAGATTTTTTTTATTTTTTTGTTTTTATTATAAAAAAAAGCCCCTAAATTCTATGGCTTCCAGGAAGCATCAAAGAAATTGAAATGCCGTATCTGTACACTTGGTTTTAAAGCAGTAACTAAACTCGCAATGGAACAAACGCTCTCACGTACAATCGCAGTATTTGGACTCCTCGCTGGAAGGACAGAGAGTCCCGGGCTCGGGCCACGGCCCCGGCGGCCGAGGGTGTGCGTAGAGAGCCGGGCACTCCGGGCACACCCTCGGGGCCGCTTTCCCTTCCCTCCGCGGCTCCTCTTCGGCCTCTGCCGGGGCTGCTCTGAGCCGACACGCTGACAAGGGACCACTTCCAGTGAAAATTTTAAGGCGATTTTTAAAATTCGTTTGTTCGCCTCGCTGGGGATACGAGGTCAAACGTTGCACGTCCCGTTCCCTCCGTGGCCAGGGACGCAGCAGCAGCTGGGGCCGCAGCCCGGACAAGCCAAAGCCGGGGTCAGTCCCGCATTTAGGATGAAGAGGGGCCGTGGGGAGGGCACGGCCCCATGGGAGACCCCACGTCCCTCCGGCCCCTCCGCAATCCGGGGTCTCCAGCCCCCCGAGATGGTCAGTTTGGACAAATTTTTCAAAGCAGCCACAGATGGTCCCCTCCCTCCCCCGCCCCCCCCCCAGCACAGCCTCAGCCCCTTCTCTTGGGGCAGAACAACAGGGTTTTGGTAAAGATAAGTGTGTGTGTCCCCCCCAATGTGTCACGATCAATACACACGACAGCGCACGGGGTCAGTCACGTGGGGAGTCGCAGTGCCCTGGGGGTGGCGAGGAACAGGGGGTGCGGGGTGTCTGTGTGTCAGTTCCAAAACCTGCATTTCCCCCAGCCCAGGAGCGGGCCGGGAGGATCTCACAGTGGGGGATGCCATGGTGGGGGACTCCACGCTGGCAGAGCCGCTCCACCCCGGCGCCCTTCACCGCCCGGCCCGGCCCCCACCCCCGGCCCCCCCGGAGCAGCCGCGGGGCCTCGGAGGGCTCAGGCTGCGAAAGCAAGACGCCGATCGAGCCCTGCCCCCACCTACAGCTGTTGTGGAAACATCCAGCCCCAAGGCATGGCAGCACCAGAGACGAGTCTCCTTTGCTTCCCTTCCCTGCTTTGCCACCGCCATTCATGGGTCCCTTTGGTCTCGGCCGTCCCTGTCCCTGTGTCCCCCAGCCCCTGGGAGTCTCGGACCTGCTCTCGGCGGGACCGGACGGCGCCTGTATTGCTCGCAAAAGTGCATCGTAAATGAACTGTAAACGCGTTTCCTCTCCCCGCCCCGCGCGCCCCCGGCTCTCCCCGCCCGAGCGGGGCCGGACCGGAGCCCAGCGCTCGTCACCAACGGCCTGACCGAGGGGGACCCGGCGGGGACGCGGGGCGGGGCCGGAAGAAAGAGCAGAATTCTGTAACACTGAAGATGACGGTCAAAGACTGACGACTCAGCACTCTGCACCGAGACTCACTTTAAATTAACTTAAGAGACAAAGAAGCAACAGAAAAAAAAAAATATTCCTCCTTAGCCCACTGCTCTTGAAATTGTCTTCGTCTTCTTCTGACAGCGACGGGTCAGAGTCTGTAGTTGATCCCCATTTCAGACTGGTTATAAACTCAAAGCAAGTGACGCCGTGGGTTTTTCTCTTCTTCTTTTTTTCTGTTTGACGGACGCAGGAACTTCAGCGAAGTTGGGCTTGGTTCGAGTAAACGGCCACGAGTGGCGGAGGAAAGGACAAGCAGTTTGGGGAGGCCCCGCTCCCCAGCTGCGCGTGGGGCGCTGGGGGAGCCCGTCCGGCCCGGCCCCCCCGTCCCCGTCCAGCCCGAGGGGCCGTTGGCTCCGCGGGTCAAGATCCAGCCACGGCCAGAGGGAGAGGAGCCATCGCTCGCAGCTCCGCCCGGCCCCGGCAGCTCACTTGCGACGCTTGGTGGTTTTCCTCTTCCTTCTCTTGAAGAAACAGCAGCACCTGGGGACAGAGGGACTCGTCAGCTTCGGGGCCACGGCACGCAGGGCAAAGCAGCCCCGGGGTCAGGGAGGACAGAAACTCCTCGGTGCCTTGGTGAGCCCCACGTGGGCAGAGCAGCTCCACCAAGTGCCCCTGGTACACGGCAGGGGAGGGACTGGGAGCACCACAAAAGTGGAGACACAAAAAGTGACACCTGCCACAGCAAATGGCACCAACCAGGGGACTGACACTGACCATGGCATACAAGGCCATGAGCTAGGGCCAGGCAGGGACTCCAGAGAAGGAGCAGTCCCAGATCCATTGATCCAGGAGGCATCTGTGCAGGAGCCTTGGGCAGGGTGAGATGGGAAGGGCTGGGGTGGTGGTGGCCCTGCAGGGACACCCCTCACGGGGTGCCAGGCTCCCCGGAGGGTGCTGGACAAGGCATCCTGGGACAGCTGCTGACCCCTCCTCTAGCTGAGCACTGGCGAGGGGCAGCAGGGCTGGGGCCTTACTTTGTATCGTCTGTCACCTCCACCTCGGTGGGGGCTGTGATGGGGGCGTTCGAATGTCCTGCCGTTGGGTCATCTGTGTTCAGCTCTCCGTTGGTGGAGCTCATCACCTGGGGAGAGACAAGTGTCAGCCCAGGGGTCTGCAGCCCTTCTCCTCCCCATGGGGCACAGGAGCCACCCAGGAGACCAGCCAGCTCTGCCTGGGAGCACTGAGGTGCCCTTTGTGGCAGGATGGTGCCCTCACCGAGACTGCAGTGTTTGGCCTCAGTGCTGAGCTCTCCCCAAGAGCCCCATCACAGAGAGGTCTGAGCCCCTTGGAACGGCCCTGGAAGGATCCCAGCTCCTGGGAGCCCCTGCACCAGGAGAGGGGTTTGCTGGCAGCCAGCTCCAGTGTGGGTGAGAAACAGGGCCTGGGAAAGCTGACAGCTCCAAGGAGCCCTTCCCACAGCTGAGCATCTGGACACGACTTGTGCTTCCCAGCACCAAGACTCACCCCAGTGCCTACCCTGCGGGTTCAGGCATCCCTGAGCTCCTGCCCAGTCACCAGGGCAGCAGGGTCAGCCACAGTGCCAGGGCCAGGAGGACATCCAAGCCACCAAGGCACTGGGAGGTGCCTGAACCGCCATCCTGTGCCTGCTGCCCACAGGCAAAGCCAGGAGCTCCCTGGGAATGCACAGGCCAAACACTCTCCAAGCTGCTTGGCCCCGGCAAGGAGCCTCGGCCTTTGCCAGCCCCTTGGAGGAGCTGCCACCCGACAGCCAGTGCCCAGCCAGCAGGGCCACGTCAGGCTCCAGCCCCTGACACCAGCACAGAGACCCCTGCGTATCACCCCACAGTGCCGGGCGCAGGCGGAGCACGGCAGGAGGGTTTGCAGAGCAGAGTGGGGAGGAGGAATGGGATGAGGGACAGGAGGAGCGAGGCAGAGCATGAGCTGAGCCCTCCGAGTGCTCAGCCCCACGGCCTGCCTGGCACCACGGAGTGCCCGGCCCCGTGACGGCAACAGCGGGAGCTGTGCCCAAGCCTGGGGCCGTGCAGCAGCAGAGTCACCGTGGGGCAGCAGGAATGAGCAAGAGCGGCGGGGACAGAAGCAGAGACGGAGGAAGAAGCGCAGGCCCGGCCGGGGGACCCGGCATGGATGTCCCACCATCCATGTGGGAGGGACCCCCAGGCCAAGGCAGGGCTGAGCGGCAGCGGGCAGGAGGCGGCGAAGGCGGCGAGCGCAGGGTGACGGCGCCAGCACAGGACCGAGGCAGGACCGCGGCGGGGGAACATGGCCAAGGAGTGCCCGGGAGGGGAGGAGAAGCAGGGCTTGGAGCCAGGGCTCCAGTCAAGGAGGCGCAGGGAAGTCCCTGCTCAGACGAACGGCACTGGGGGCAGAGCAATGCCCACCCAGCTGCCGTGCTGCAGCGTGCCATCCATCCATCCATCCATCCATCCATCCATCCATCCATCCATCCATCCATCCATCCATCTCCATCTGTCCTCTAATTCCCCCTGGCAGCACCAAGGGAGCCCAGCAGCCCCCAGGAAGCAGCACCAGCCTGATCTGCGAGCCGTGAGCATCCCGTCGCACCACAGGGACAGGCAGTACGTGCTGCAGCCGGGGCAGGACCCTGGGGTGTGTGGCCCCGGGGCGGGGGAGCGGGGCTGATCCCGGCTCCGCGGGCGGCCACGAGGCCCAGGGTGGCTCCGCTCCCTCCCGCGCCCGCCCCTGCCCCAGGCGCGTGGTTTCATGTACCTGGACGGACCCCCCGAGCCTGCCGGCTGCCAGGTGAGCTCCCAAAGGCTCCTCGGCAGGCTGCCCACCGGCCTGAGGATCCCACAACTCCGTCCCCTCGGGCGGCTGCTCACAACAGGCAGGAGGAACAGAATGAAAAGAAACAAAAGAAAAGAGGGAGAATGGGGAAGAGAAGGGAGAAGTGGAGGGAAGGGGTGGGAAAAGTGGCAAAGGGAGTTGAGAAAATAAGACATGCAAAAGCAAAAACATGACCGGAGCAGCTCGAGTTGGTGATTGCAGAGGGCACCCGTGCAGCACCATCCTGGTGACTCCCAGAGCGGTCCCTGTGGTGACAACGGGGGCCTGTGTCCCCCTGCCACCCACACACACATCCCCATGGCCAGCCCCACGCAGGGCCACCCCACGGAGCAGGGCCAGCTCCAGCAGGGCTGGTGGCTGTGTTTGGGAGCGGGCTGCGGCAGCAGAGCCGCAGCCGGGCCCAGGTGACGCCGTATCCCCGGGATGACGCAGTGCTTGGCAGGGCCTGTGTGCCCCGAGCTGGGCTGCTCCTCCGGGGCTCGGCTGCCCCACAGCCTGCCCTGGTGAGCACAGCACAGCCCCACAGCTGCAGGGACACCCTGTGTCCCCAGGCTGCACACTGCTCCCGTGCTCCAGGAGCTCCGTGCTTTGCTTTTCCCCCTGCTCTGGAGAAGGGATGTCCAACGTGGCACTTCCCTGGTGCTGGGGGCAGGAGCAGACCTTACTGGGAGCAAGTGCCCAGAAATGAGCCAGAGGTGATTTGAAGATATTTCACTCTCCCTAAGGAAGCTCTGCCAGTGAGAGCCAGGGCTGTGCCAGGCTCCCTGTGCTGGGCAGGAGCAGCGTGGGGAGGACAGGGCAGTGCACCCCCGGCTCCAGCCCCTTTGCAGGTGCTCTGCCCCCGAGGAGGTTTGGAAGGACAAGGGTTGTACAGGACTGCTGGGAAACACATGAGGTTTGCTCGCGGTGGCAGCAGTGCCACAGACACGTGTCCTGCACCAGGGCAGGACAGGCCACAGCACTGGAGCAGTTCTGAGGAGCCTTCCCACACAGCTCTGCCTGAGCCCTGCCCCGGCCTGGGCTCCCTGTGCCCTGCCCATTCCCAGAACAAAGGCAGCCCCAGCATGGGGCAAAATGCTGCCAAGCTGCCTCACCAATCCTGCCCTCTCTTGTCCCCGTGTCACTGTCCCATCGATGGAAGGGCATCACAAACAGAGCAGTGAGTCACCCCATGGGGACAGTGTCCTTAGCAGAGGTGGCTCAGCCTGCACCAAGCCCTCCCCAACACCCCAGGCTGGACCCTGCCCCTCACCAGCTGATGTCCAGGCCTAGCACCCCCCAGTCATGCTACAGCCTCCACAGTGCTTCCCTCCTCTTCTGCCAGGTCACAGGGACATTGCCCTGGGCCCCAGAGAGCCACAGATCCAGAGCTGTGGGAGGGAACTCTTCCCACAGACAGCACTGAGGGAAAACAATGTTCCAGTCCCTGCCACCACCCCTGCTGGGCTCTGTGTCTCTGGAACTGCAGCCCGAGCTGCCCACACCCATGGCCCCGTGCCCCAGCCAGGCTATGCCATTGCTCACCTGGTGTTTGGTGTGTGGCTGTGCTTTGTCTCTGTTCGGGGGCTGCACCTGCACCTCGCTGTGCATCGTGCCAATAGGGGTGGGCTGGGGACATAAAGGACAATGTCAGTGCAGGACAGAGCCCTCCCAACACCCCGCAGCCAGATCCAACCTCTGGCCAAACACACAAAACCCCCGAGAACCAGGGCCTGATTACTGTCCCCACCACTGTCTCAGCAGTGCCATGCTCTGTATCTGGCTGCAGTGAGCCCAAGGAATGCACCCATGGCAGAAAGTGAGGTGCCAGCTTGGCTGCTGGGGTCCCCTTGGCTCCAAGAGCTTTAAATTCCTGTGTCACAGCCCTGGAGCTGGTGACTGGTGAGGAGGGTGGAGCTGGTCCCCTGGACATGGTGTGTGGCAGGGATGGCTGAGAGCCACCTCCTCCCTGGCTGCTGCCAGCGACCCCGCTGTCCCTGCTCTGTGGGGTGCCTCACCCTGTGCCCCAGGCCCTCGGCACTCACCAGAGGTTTCCCTGCCCAGTCGTATTCGTAGTCGAACACGTAACCGTTCCTCTCGAACAAGTCTGTGAAGAGCTTCCTCAGGTAGTCGTAGTCGGGCTTCTCGAAGAAATCCAGCCGCCGCACGTAGCGCAGGTAGGTGGCCATCTCCTCTGCGGGGACACGGGGTCAGGGCACAGGGCACAGGGGGCTCAGCGTGGGGGCGGGGCTGGGCAGTGCTCTCACCTGGGAAGTTCTCACAGAGCACCTCCACCGGGGTGGCTCTTTTGGTGTCACCAATCTTCTGGTACCTCTCCTTTAGTGTGTCGGCCTGGCGGGGACAAGGGGATCAGCACAGGGGCCAGGCACTGCCCCGGGCAGGGGAAGGCACTGAGTGCTGTCACACCGGGTAGCATTTCTTGGACCCCTTTTCCCAGGTCACTCCTTCCTAGGAAACTCCCTCCCCGGGGACGTCTGGAGGACAAACCCCAGGGTTTCCAGGACAGCTACTGTGAAAGCAGTTGGGGGGACAAAGGGGGACATGCAGCTGCTCAGCACTGCAAGGGCCTGGCATGGAGCTCAGAGCTGGGGGCGTGCTAACCCTTCAACACCCCAGGAGCCAAATCTTCCCCCTCCCCATGCCAAGGCAGAGCCACACCCACAGGAAGCCATGCCCCAGGGGCAGCAGGAGCTGGCAGTTACCTTGAGGCCTTGCCAAGGAAGGCTCCCACGGAGGAAGTACATAAACATATGCCCTAATGCTTCCAGGTCATCCCTGCGGCTTTGTTCTGCATGGAGAAAAAGAGACATGGGTCAGTTCCCCCTACAGCTACCGTCCCTGTCCAGCCCCCAGATCCTGCAGCACCCCATGTGTCCTGCCAGCACCCTGAAGAGCAGGAGAGGCAGCTTGTCCCCAGCCCCACCTTTGGCACCCCTGCCCTGCAGTCGCTCCCTTCAGCCAGGAGGCAGGGCTGGCTGCCTGTGCCCACACACCTTTCCCCAGGTGGGTGTTGATGCTCATGTAACGCGCCGTCCCTGTCAGGCTCTTGTGCTCTCGGTAGGGGATGTGTTTTTTGGTCTCGGGGTCAATATACTCTTTGGCCAGGCCAAAATCGATGATGTGGATGGTGTGCTGCCGCTTGCTGCCCGGCCGCCCCACCAGGAAGTTCTCTGGCTTGACATCTCTGTAGATCAGGCTTTTGGTGTGGACGTACTCCATCCGTGTGATCTGGGGCAGAAGGAGATGTCAGTGCCAGGGCAGAGACCCACCCTGTGTCCTGCAGGCTCCTGCCCTGGACCCTGCTCCGGCCACCTCTCCCCTCAGCCTGGCCCCAGCCCCAAGGACGGGTACATCGGCTCCTTCCCACCATGGGACACAGCCCCAGGCCAGCTGCACCTTGGGCACACGGTGAGATGCTCTGGGCACACAGCTAGATGCTTGTCTAGGCTCAGAGAGGGGCTGTGAATGGGTGGAGAGCCCTCCCTCAGCAGGGAGGGGCTGAGGTGGGTGAGCCAGGCTGGGCTGTGCCAGCATCTTTCCCCCATTTCCCGTGGGATGCCCATGCTGCCTGCCCACAGTGCCCACACGGCCCCTGCTCCCCGGGGCAGCCAGGGGAGCTGCAACGGCTGCAGGGGAGCTGTGCAGAGCTGCAGGGGAGGTGCAAGGCTGCAGGGGAGCCGCAGGGGCTGCAGGGGAGCCGTGCAGAGCTGCAGGTGAGCCGCAGGGGAGCTGTGCAGAGCTGCAGGGGAGCTGTGCAGAGCTGCAGGGGAGCTGCAGGGGCTGCACTCACCAGCTGGATCGCGATCATCAGGACGGTCTTGAGCGTGAAGGTCCGATCACACAGATCAAAGAGATCTTCCAGGCTGGGTCCGAGCAGCTCCAACACCATGGCATTGTACTTCCCACAGGGGCCAAAGTAGTAAACCTGAGGAATTCCTTCTGCAAGAGATGGAGCAGGGGCTGTGCAGGGCTGCAGCAGGGCCACGCTGTCACAGCCACACCGCTGCTGGACAGGGACAGGGGCTGCAGAGGGGGGATGTCCCTGCATTGCCCTCCCTGCACAGCCAGCCTGGCTCTGCTCTTGGCAGCAGGGGGAAGGAGGCAGCTCCATCTGCATCCCTGACTCTGCTGCGGGGGTGGTAGGGGGAAAGAACTAAATCAAAAGAGATCAAAGATGAGACAAGGCATCTGTGTAAAACTAGCTTCTCCCTGTGGAGCAGATGGGCAGAAGCTCAAGCTGGGAGTGAAGCTGCAGAGTCACATTTAGGGAAAGCCTCTCTCCCAGCAGTGCCCCTGGCAGGCAGCTCCCCAGGGCAGCTCAGCCCAGCCCCATACCTGCATTGCCGAGCTGTTTGTAGAACCGATACTCCAGGTGCAGCTGGGGGGCCCGGGATTTTATGGGTTCCTTGGAGGACAGAAAGCAGAACAGTTAAGTAGGAAACAGGACGTTCAGGGGGTCTGGGTGTCAGACACACCCTTCACATGCTGGCAGAAGCTGGACTGAGAGCATTTGGGGTCGGGAGCAATTGGTATAAAATGGAGATGAAGCCTCAGGGGATGATGAGAGAAAATCATCCCATATGGGAGCCAGATCATCTCATCCAGAGAAAGGGAAACATTAATGGGATCAGGTACCAGTGGGGCCACCCTCTCTGCTGCTGGCACTGGCTGAGCACAGCACAGGCCACGGTAAGGGCTGGGAGAAGCAAGACTCAGCTCTTTCCTGCCCAGACCCGGATCACCCCACCTGCAGTGACGTGTGTTCCCAGACTGCCCTCAATTCCGACCGGGAACGGAGCTCCCTGCAGCCACCCAGCCACCACATCCATCACACCCCAACCTGCTCCCCGCCCCAGCACCGTGGGAGGGGGAGAAGCCTCCTTCCTAATGGCTGGAACATCCCCCACCCGACCAGGAGGAACTCCCCGGTTTGACAGCCACTCACCAATTTGATAGCTACGTATTCGTTTGTGTAGAGATTCTTCCCTGCGGGGAGAGACACAAAAAGGCGATGAAAAGCAGTCCCTGCATCACCCCCACTGCTGTCCCTGAGGGCTCCTGGGCTCAAGAACATTCTGAACAGGTTCTGCCGCTCCCACAACACCTGAAGGGGCCTCAAGGCACAAGCAGAAGCCACTTCGGGGAGTTGCAACATGCCTGCTAATTATCCCCAGGTGGGGTATGTGGATCCCTCTGGGACGGGGAGGCTCCTGGGGCCTGGAGCCAAGGCTGATGAGAGGGGGCAGCAGCAGGGACGTGACTGGGCAAGGCGGGGACAAGGCTGAGACTTGGTGCTTCTCCCAGCCCCAGCCCCCCAGGGAGAGGGGGCTATGGAGGGATGGCCAGCGTTGGAGGACACTGAGTTATGGCCAGTGGGACCCTGCAAAGGGTGGCTGGGAGGAAGGACACCCGGGAGCACTGGTGCAGCTGGCAGTGGACTGAGGGCACCACAGGCAGGTGGAAATCTGTCCCCCAGGGCTGGGGTCACTCCTGGGAATGGCACACACTTCTGTGTACGTGCTGTGAATCAAGCTCATCCCTGGGGATTCTCCCGCCCACCCAAGGGCACAGGGGAAGCCAGGAGCAGATCGATGGCACAGCCCAAACTGTACAAGGAGCTGAAGGCTGCAGGGAGAACCCAGGGGAGTGAAGGAGTAGCTGTGGCAGCCAGCACTCTGTACAGGACCCCCCGGAGGGCCCCACATCTGCACAGGACTTTTCACACCATAACCACAGGAAGGTTGAGCTCAGGGTGCTTCCACATCCTCCCAAAACTAGGGGGCTGAGGAAAAGGGAACACATCTGGGAAGCACCAGCACAACCTCTGCCCAGGCCCATAAAGGCCAAGATTAAAGGTTTGCAGGAACAGCTCCCTGTGCCAGAGCCTGCAGGAGTCCAGGCAGGTGGGGGTTAAGGGCAGCAAACTCCAGATCCCAGCGATCCCACTGCCTGGCATGTGGGTATCTGATGGAGCTGCATCTGTCTCCTCGGATTTTCTCCAAGCAATTTGCTTAGGGAACAAGCTCCTCCTGGCGTAAGATTTCATCTGCTCTGACTGCTGCTCTCCACCTGAAGCAGCAATAAATCCTGGGCAGTGACATCAGAGCCAGCTGCTGAGCGCCACAGTCGGCGGCAGGATTACGGGAAGAGGGATGAATGGGAGATATTAATGGAGCAGCTCCTCCCAGGGATGGGCTCTGCAGCCAAGGAGGGGCTCAGTCCTGCTGCCTCCCTGACCCTCTCCCATCCCAGGGGACCTCTGCCAAGCCACTTTGTCTGCTGCCTCTGCATAAAGCAAATCCCTTCACAGCGATTAGGGAGGAAGGGATTTGGGAGGGAGGGAGGAACGTCTGGCGAACACAGCGAGTGCCAGATCCAGGGGGTTTGTCCCATCACGCACTGACATTTCCTGGGGAGCAGGGGGGATGTGCCCAGACCCGTGCATGGCTCCACAGGGCACTACAGTTCAGTCCAAAACAATTTACTGTTGCCTTCAGGGCAGCAACACACGATCAGAAAACTCACAGCTGGATTTTTCCTGAGGTCAAGCAGGATTTGAAGGGGGAAAAATATAACATGGCAGGAAAACTGCCAGAGAGACACTGCAAAAGGGACTCAGCAGGGAGGGAGAAGGGATGGAGGCAGGAGAATCCCCAGCAGTGGCATCTGTCCTGTCCCCACCACACAGTGGTGGCTCACTGGCACAGAAAGCTACCAGCCACAAGTCTCTGGAGCTGGCAGCATTCTCCCAGCCCAAAAATGAGTCCAAATCATTTGGTACTCCCCTGGTTCAGGCCTTCCTTGGGAGGCTTGGGCACAGCTGACAGAGAAGATGGGGAGCAGAGAGGGTATGGACTGGTCAAATCACCACCTGCTTCCCCTTTCTAAATTAAAAAAGGTGCAAATAGCAGAACTGGCCTGTCATGAGATTAATAAACCAATAGAAAAGAAAAAGCAAAAGAGCAAGGAGGGAGGATTCCTTCCACGCCACGGAACTCCCTGCTCCAGTTCCTGGAGCCACCTGCTCTGCCCTAGTGCTCACAACAGGGCAACCAAAAATTTGACACCCAAAATGTGCCAGAGCCCAGGGAGTGCCTAGGAGGACTAGAGCAGGCAGGACTTGCAGCACAAAAGGTGCTTTTGAAAGGAAATAAAAGAGAAAAGCAGTGAGATGGGCGGCAGAAAGCAAATATTTGCACTGCAGGGGCCTTTGCCCGGCTCGGTGCTGGAGGTGCCTCCAAACCCAGCTGCCAGCACCTGCAGGATGCAGGTGTGGGATCAGAACGGGGCCAAAGGCAGGAGTAGGCAGCCAGGCTGGGGCCCCGTGCCTCTCTCTGCTGTCCTGTCCCCTCCCCAGGGATTTGGCAGCAGTGCCCAGCACCTGCTCCTGCACGTCAGGGCAGCCAGGAGGAGCCCGGCTCTGCACTGGCCTCCCTGCTGGGTCACCATCCAAGCAGCTCAGAGTCATGGAATCAGAATCACTAAGGTGGGAAAAGGCCTTTCAGATCACCACTGCATCATCAACCAGCAGCACCACCATGTTCACACTAGCCCAAGTCCTCAAGTGCCACATTCACACGTTTTGAATGCTTCTGGAGTGGTAACTCCACTCCTACTCTGGGCAGTCTGTTCCAATGCTTCACAACCCTTTCTGTGAAGAAATTTTCCCAATACCCAATCTAAACCTCACCTGGCCCAGCCTGAGGCCGTTCCCTAGGAGCAAAGCCTGACCCCCCTGGCTGTCCCCTTCTGTCAGGAAGTTGTGCAGAGCCACAAGGTCCCCCCTGAGCCTCCTTTCCTCCAGGCTGAGCCCCTTTCCCAGCTCCTTTGGTTGTTCCTGGTGCTCCAGCCCCTTCCCCAGCCCCTCACTGGGAGGGGAAGAGCGAGTACTGAGGCTGCACTTTGCCCGTGGCACAGCACCATGCCCACGCCAGGCACCTTTGTGCACCACCAGCAGCAGCACAGAGCTGTACCTGGGCACTGGGATGGGAATTTGGCTCCCCAGACCTGGGAATGCAGTGGAGGAACAGGGGATGAGGCAGCTCCACACAAAGGCAGCTGGGCCCAGCCTGGCCAGCACCGCAGCTCCAGTGACAGTGGCTGCATCAGGCCAAGCAACGACAGCTCTGTGGAATGCTGGGCTTTAACACCGTGAAGAAGAAAAATGTCATTTTAGAGCTTGTCCTACTCTAGAGGAGGCTCTGAACAACCAGGAGGAAAAGCAAGTCTGAGCTTCCTGCAAGGGAGGCAGGAGCAGCAGGAATTGTGCGGGTTCCTCTCTCCCAAAGCCTCCAAAGACACCTGTGTGCCACCTGTGGCATGCGGTGGGTCTGGGGCTCTGACTCGGGGAGGTGGCCGAGCCCTCGGCCACGCTGCAGGTGCTCACAGGGAGGTCTCTGCAGAGCCCAACACAAGAAGGGTGACACGAGCAGGGCACTGAGATCAGACACTTTTTCAGAAGGCACCTTTTGTGGCCCCAAGTGACTCCCTGTGAGTTCCCAGGAGGCTGCAGGACAGGCCTGACAGCCCCCGCTGGGGAATGTCCCCAACACCTGCACGTGACCCTTCAGCTGGGCCATGGCCCTGGCCAGCTGCAGTAGTGACCTGCTCCTGGCTCACACACTGCACACAGACTCACCCCCGTGTTCTTCCCTCCAAAATCCTGAGTTTACTTTAAAAGATAATGAATTTCCAGCTTTTAATTTTGAAGGAAAACAGCTGCTATGGCTCCAAGCTGTGCCAGCAACAATTCATGCAACAGGCTGGGGGAGAAGGGTGGGCAATGAGAAGCTGCAAAAAGCCCATTTGCAGAAGTTTACTGCTGGAAGAACAGAAGCAGCAGCTGCTGCCAGGTCCCCCATCCTTCCCTGCACCCTGCTCTAGGCTGAGGCTGCCCTGGGGCAGCTCCATGGCACAGCCTGGCAGGAGCACCAGCCTTTTGCCAGGCTCAGGAAGGGGCCCTCAGGGAGTGTGCCAGGACTAAGGGCAATTCCTGGCTCTGAGGCAGCCCTGCACCAGGGAAGGACCTGCACAGCACCCAGGTGCTTTGGGCTCAGTTTTGACCTTTCTGCTTAATGTCTGAGTTTTCCTCCTCTCCCCCTACCCCAGCCCATCTCAAGCACTCCTGAATAGCTGCTAAGAGGAACCTGCTCCAACAAACCCTCTCTGAGTGTGCTGGCCCTGCTCTCAGGGTGCAGGCAGCTGGCAGGGAGCTGGCAGGGAGCTGGCAGGGCTGCAGCTCGGCCGTGCCCAGTGCCAGGGCACACGAGCCACCAGCTACACTTCGGTCACCCACTGCCACCAGCATCCTGCTGCCTTGTGTTTCAGAGGGCAGCGTCCCACCCTGGCATGGAGTCGGGCTGGCTGTGGGCAGCACGTGGGCAGGGGGAGCTCAGAGGGCTGCAGGTAGCAGGCACTGCCCTGGGATGCTGTTGGAAAGCTCCAGGAGGAGCTGGGCTGGTGCTGGACCACAGCTGGAGGCTGGTGGGGGGGAAGGATGAGCACTCAGGAGCTCAGGGTGAAGCCCCAGGACATAAGAAGGCAACAGGACCCAGCACCTGCACAACATAAAGCTGGCCCTGTGTGCCAGAGGGCTGGGGCAGCCACCCCGCTCCAGCTCCCAGCCCAGCTCTCCAGCCATGCTGGTCCAGTGCAGAACTGGCTGGCAGCACTGCCACACTGGGACTGGAACCATGTCCCTGCATTGCCCGGGATGCCAAGGCCAGCAGGGACAAGGAGAAGCAGGATCCAAATGCACAGCCCAGGCAGCCACAACTCCTGCACACGTCATTCCCCTTCTGGCTTCCCACAAATGCCTTATGCCAATTGTTTTTTTATATTTAATCTTTAAACAGATCACTTGATTCTGGACACCTCCTACATGGGTGGACATTTGTCTCTACCTGGGGCAGCTGAGCTGAAGCACCCTAAGGACAGATCACCACGTGCCCCTCGGTGTGGTGGAGAAATAGGGCAAAGTGGTACCTTTTTGAGGAAGACAATGCCCCCTTCCTCCCTCCCCACCACTGGGAGGTGGAGGAGTCACCTCTAGATCTTGTGGCCTTTGTTATGAGAGGAAAAAGGCCAAAGAAGATCTGGAAGCTTTTAAATACTGAGCTGCAGCTTGGCCTCTAAAGCCTTGAGGACTGAATTCTCTATTCCCAGGGGAAAGCTGAGTGCCCAGCAAGAGCTGGGGAACATCCCTGCTCATGCCACCACTTCACAGCAGGAGCCCTCTGGTCCCCTGCCATTCATCTGCAGTTGGAGGGATCCCTAAATCCTGAAAGCATTCCTGAGCCCTGATGCAGTTCGAAGGCACACCTAAGGAAGAGAGATGTGATTTTAGGAGAGAAGCCACATAGCTGTGGCTTCCACTGCTGTGATGAGATCTCACGCTCAGGCCTGTAGCATGTTATGGCCAGGCACTGCAGGGTGTGACAGGGCAAAAGAGTCACGTGAAGGGACTGGAAGCTTCTCTTGCTGGTGGCAAGGACAAACTCTCACTGTGACAATCGACCACTGTGGAGCCCTGGAGCGAGAGCTCACTGCTTGTCCCTGCAGCCACGAGCAAACAGAGCCCAACTGCTCCTGGGTCCCTGCAGCAAACTCACTGTCAGTTTCACAGACATTCCTCAGATCCATGTGAGACTTGTGTCCCCTGGCTGCTGCCCCTGGAAAAGGAGGGGAAGGCCAAGGGAGGGGGTCACACTGACCCTCAGCACTGAGCATGACAAAGCAACACAGCCCCAGACTCCTGCCCAGAGCAGGATCCTGGGATCCAGCTCACCCAGAAACAGATCCACTGTGGAATGCTCAGTGGCAAGCAAGGAAAAGGAGGTGCAAGGACACAGGTGGACACTGCACAGCTCAGGGCTCTCTGTCCACTGGCCCAGCAGGGAGGCACTGGCAGCAGGAGCATCCAGATCCACCCAGGGAACTGAACGGAGCAGCTGGTGTGGCAAAATCGCCCAGTACCTCCCCTTCCACAAGCCCTGGGTCTGGAGGAAGGCTCAGAGCTCTTCACGACAGCGGGAGAGACAGCTGAACACAGGAACTGCTTGGCTGGATTCTCACCAGAGCGTTTCCCCAGCTCTGCAATTAGGCGGCGATCCCGCCAGGACAGGACGGGCGAGCCTGGCACCAGCCAGTCTGTCAGGCCGGGAAGAGCTGACATTAACTCCCCACAGGGAGGTGGGAACTGACCTCACCCGAGCCAGAGCTGCCACGGCTCCTCCTGGGCCCACGGTCAGGGCAGGTTTAGCTCAGAGCTCGGTTTGAGAAGGCGCTGCTTAAAATATCACGGAGCAACAAGGCCTGTGGCTGTCACAGGCTCTGGGCACTGCCTCTCTTCCCTGTTCCCAGAGCACTCACAGCCATGGACAGTGCTACAGCTGGCAGGGACTCCACCCACATATTCCTGGAGACATCCAGACTGTGCTGCTGGCACAGAGGTGCCTGGCCCTGCCAGACCATTCCCAGCTGCCTGATGCCAAGCAAAGGGTTAACAGCTTGCTGAAAGTCTGCAGGGACATTCCCTGTCCTGGGAGAGCAGTAACCTCCCCACCCTCCAAACAGGAGTTTGCTCGAGGAATTTCCTGATAAACTTGGTTCAAAATGGAAAGTGACTATGGAAGATGCTTGGGTTTTATTCCTCCCTTTCTCTGACCTGCACAGAATTTCAGGAGAGTCTCTCAAACAACCAATTTCAACAACTGAAGAATTTACCCAGGATAAAACACAGATTCTCCTCCCTAGATGTTTGTCCCAGCAGAGTGAACATCCCTCAGGCCCCCATGCTGCATCCCCTGTCCCAAGGCACAGTGAGAGGGCAGCACCCAGAGCAGAAGTGGGGTGAGATTTGGTGAGCACACAGTGGCATCTCCTGAATCATCCCTCACTCAGTGCTCCTGGATTTGCGGGACACCCAGATCTCCATGGCCACCACTACTTCCAACAGACAGATCCAGACTGTAGCGTTCCCCCTGACAGACCCAGAGAGCAGCAGGCATGGGGAGGAGATGGGAAACACTTCTGCAATCAATCCTTCGGGCTGGGATGGGCCTTGGTAGATCAAGCACAGCGTGGAAGGATTAAGAAAGTGGAACCTCTGTGACAGAACAAGGGCTACCTGCAAGGGGCAACACTCCAACTTTGTGTGGCCGGTCAGCACCCCGGTGCCCATGGCCACAGCCTGTGCCAGCTCCTCCCGCTGCAGCAGGAGGATGCCAGGGCAATCCCAGCATGAGTGGGTACAGCAAGGACAAAGATGACCCTTCTCACCTAGACGGAGCTCCCCGAAATTGCCGCATCCAATCTTCTTGCCGACACGGAAGTTGGGACCCACCATTAAGACTCCCGAGTTGGTTCCAGCACCCCGGCCTCCATGACCACTCCTTCCTCCACCTGTCTTGGACATTCTTTTACCTTCCTCCAGCTCCCCTTTCCCTCCTCTCTTATCAAAATCCATAAGTTTGTGATACCCCGGCCTCTCCACGGTTACGCTGCTGCCATACAAATCCCAGAGCTGCCGAAAATGGAAGGGTGAGGAGGAAAGAAGCAGGGTTCCTCTTGGTTAATACACCATCCCGGTGAGCGGTGGGAGGGCGGGGTCTGGAGAAGGAGGGGTGAGAGCCTGTCCACGGGTGCTGGGCTACTGAAACGTTAGTGCTTCCCAAGGTCCCGCCGGGACTGTCATCATCGCCGGTCACAGGGAGTTCTTTGGTGGAGAGAACATCCTGCAGACAGGGTCCTCCCAGCGCAGCTCCTCGGCGTCCCAGCTGTGCAAAAGGAGAGGGAGAATATCAGTATGAGAAGGCAGAGGACAACAGTGCGTTGTGGGCTTTGGGTTCCTCAGAGTCCCTCCAGCACCTTCCCTGCAGACAGATAATTCCTGCAGCAATGACAGTGCTGCAGTTGAGGGGTGGGAGAAGCTGGGATAAACATCAGGTCCCAGAGTGCCCCATGCCTGAGATGTTGGTTTAAATAAAGAAACAAGTGAATTTTAAAAAAGCTTGGTCACCTGGAGGTGAAATGGTTGATGAGTGTCTCCATGTTGGAGCCAGCTAAGAGTGATGTGGGGACAAAACTGTCCCCATGGGGAAAGGTTGCTGTCAGCTTCTGGAAGCATTCAGAGGCACCAGCCAGGGACTCTGAGAGCCCCCAAGAGCAGAGGACACATGTGAACACACCATCATGGGCACACCATGCCAGGCATGGGGCTGCCCATGGAGTGAAAATGAGTTCACCTGGCTGGGAGGGTCCCTGTGGATGCAGGGGCAGGGGCCAGGGGAGCTGGAGCACTTCTCACTCCAGCAGCAGCCTCTACTGTGGTGGGCCAGATCTTGTGCCAGCAGCCCTGCCCAGGACACGGCTCCTGGGGAACAGCCACACTCAGGGTGCCCACCACAGCCCACCCGGGCTGGGGGCAAACACCCACTTGGCAAACAGGAACTTACTAACATCCCACTGCCTCTTCCTCTGCTCTTATCAACCAACCTTGATTTTAACTGCAAAGCTGGGAGCGAGGCCCCTTGGCTGCAGTCTGGGCCAATGCTGTGACACCGGCCAGAGCGAATGATGCTCGTGGCAGCTTGTTTGCTCAGGGGTGCAGCAGCTTGCCTGCCTCGTGTGCTCCCAGTGAGGCTGCTGGAAAGCCCCGTGCTGCTGCTGGGGTTATTCAGGATCCCCAGGATCTTCTCTTCCCACAAACAGGCAGGAGTCAGCTCAGCCCCCTGAACCAGGGAGATCCTCCTTGTGTGCACAGCACTGCTCATGGTAGGGGCTGGATGAGGTGACCTTTAAACGTCCCTCCAACCCAAACTATTCCATGATTTCGTGACACTGGCTCCAAACACATCCCAGTGCAGCTGCCTGTCCTCACGTGGGTACGACAGCCCAACATCAAGGCCAACCAAACCCTTGCTTCCTTCTGGACACAAGACTGAGATGAAAAGAACCATTGACCTGCTCTGTGCTCATGGAACCAGGTGCCCAGGAGGGAACTGTGCTCTCCCTCCCTGCAGCATTCCACCAGAGTGGGACTCCCCTGCACTGGGGAAGGTCAGGCTGGGTTCCTCCCCGCAGGGGTGCCCGTGTGGGAGGCAGGAAGGACAGTCAGGAAGCTGAACACGGACAGAGGGGGTCAAGCAGGATCCGGACGCACACTGGGAGGGCACATGAGAGACCCACACCTCCATTTGCCCCCTGCTCTGGCTCTGCTCCCAGCTTGACTCTTCTCAACCTCCTACCCCTCATTTACTCTCCCCCCAGCCCCACTCTCCCCCTCCCCACCTCCCTCTGCCTCTCTCCAGGCCCCTGTGACACCACTGAAAGCCTCCCAAGAGCCCCCAGTGCCACAGACTCCTGCTGACTCCATGGGTTATCCAAGCAAACCCCCCCTCCAGCCTTCAGCTCCAGGAAATGAACACACTGTGAGCTCTGATGCTTGGCCAAACCCCGTAAAACTTTTTATTGGCTCTCAATAGCTATTAATAACAAAAAAAAAAAAGCTTCTCATGCTCAAGGGTACACAGAGGGAAATGTGGGAGCTCTGAGAGCAACCCAGGGAAAAAGACACCAAAGTCAGAGCTCAGCAGGGGGAAGGACTGGCTGTGTAAGAGTCCAGGGACAGGACAACCCCTGAGGCAGCTCCCTAGGGCTGTCCTGCTCCCAGCCCCCTCCTGACACCAAATCCTCACTCTCCACAGCACCCTGGCACACTGCCACTGCTCTCCAGGAGAGACCAGAGTTGCTCCAAAGGCGCAGACTGCTGCCTTTGGGGTGCTGGGGTGCCACTTGTGGGACCTGCCTGTTCAAGCACAGGAGAATAAGGCTTTCATGCATCATGAGAGCCTCCTCCTGCCCCCACAGGCTCCAGCCTCCATCCAACACCTCTGGAGCATCCCTAGAGCACAGCAGCCTGGCCCTCCAAGGCCACCCCCAGCACACCAACAACCGGGGACCATCCTGCTGCAACCAGCACACCTCAGCCAAGGGAAACTGAGGCACAGGGAGCTTTCCAGCTCTCCTAAAGCTGGGCAGCCACGGGCTGGCTGCTGCCCCGGTGCTCCCTTCCCCCAGCAGCGTGTGGGTGCCAGCAGGAAGCGGGCTGGGAGCGGCAGGAGCAGGGCTTCCCTGCGCTTTGTTCTGCCCCAGCCCCGAGCGCGCACGGCCCACACGTGACATCCTGCTCATTCTTCGCTCCCCCAATAATTTCCGCTCCGGGTTCAGCACATGGTGCTGCCCTCCCGACCTCCTCGTGCTTCTCCCACCTCCTCAGGACACGGGGAGCCATTCCGCCACGGCCTCCCAGCTCCCAGAGCAGGCAGCTCTCTCCTGGCGTTTTGAGAGCTGCTTTCTCTGGACACGGCTCCAGCCACAGGCTGCAAAAGGGGAGCAGGCAGTGATGCACAGGCCCTGCTGCTCCATAACCTGTTTTCATTCTCAATCAGACCTTTATGCTCAGTCCCAGGGGATTCCAGGCCCAGACTGTTTGCACAGAGTCAGGCGGCCGACAGCCAGAGCTCAGGGAGCTCCAGCCCCAGTGCTTGGGATTATTTTCTTTGAAGAGTTATGGGCCAGGCTCTGCAAGGGAATTTCAGACAATGAAGTGAGGCAGAAGGGAAAAATTAAATCCTGCTTCCTGTGAGCACAGGGAGACTGTTGCCCTTTCCCAGCCCAGAAGACAAATGCAAAGCCCAGGACAAACGCGAGGAGCAGCACAGCACAACTCTGGTCTTGCCTGCGGGGCCTCAGGAGCAGCCCTCCAAACTCCAAACTTCAATTTCAGGCATCTGGGCCAGATTCACACCCAGCGAGGCCACAGCCCAGCCCCCCATGCTGGGACTGCCATGCTGCAATTCCCCCTTTCCCAAGCTGGGCGGTCAGAGCAGCAGGAAGTCCCTGAACCGCATCCATGTGAGTCAGGCCAGGGCAAGGGATGCTCCCTCACACTCTGCCCACCAGCCTCCCCCGTGGATGAGCCAAGGGCTGGGAGGAATTTATTTTCTCATCCCAGGAGCACCAAGGAGACACAGTGGCTCCCTGGACCTCAGGACAAAAGCAGGACCCACCTCTGTGCAGTGTCAGTGACTGCTCAGGTTTTCCACCCTGTGCCATAAAGGGATCACTGGCCTTTAAAATTGAGAACAACCTAATTAGAAACAGAAACTTTTGGTAAAATCCCAGGACTCCCACTGCTTCAGAGTGAAAAACCCCTGTGTTTGTTAAAACTTAGCAGCCTTTGGACAGGCAACAGGGACCCAGACCCGACCCATCCTCCCCAGGCAGCAGCGCCATGGGGGAAGATTCCCTGGATAAAACTGATATCACATCGTTCCATTTTGCACAGGAATCCTCTCCCAAAAGGTCACAGTGAGGCAAGCAGCCTCAGGAAAGCACCTTCGAGGCTGGATTTGTTGGCCTGGAATCAAATCTGATGCAAGATGAGACCAAGAAAATTTGTTTCTCTCTTTGGGAGGGAGCGGGATAAGTAAGGGGAAAAAATGAATTGGCCTGAAGTTTGGCAGAAGAAATTCCAAAGCAAGCTGTGGTCTTAAGGCAAATAAGCAGCGCCCTGTGGTGTTTGCAGTGCCAGTGCTCTGAGCCAGGGATCCTGGAAGGGAAATAAACTGCAGGCAAGTGCAAGTGCCCCAGCACCCCCAAAACAACCTCAGAAGCACTGGAAGTGCCATAAAAATGGGGCAAGCCCACACACCCTCTGATTGCCAAAGAGGGAGTTCACAGTGCTTTTGTTGAAATACTGGGTCCTTTTTCTTTGCCATCTGGTTTTAAGCAGGTCAGAGCTGCTCCAGTCACATTTACAAGCTTTTCCCTGCAGACATAAGGGTAGAGAAAAGGGGAATTGGGGTTGGGGGGAGTTGTTTTTTTCCTAAAAGGAAGAAAGGCTGCAGTTCTAGTGCTACACCTTGTCTCTGTGACTTGGACCAAAATATCAAGGCTCGGGAAGTTCCTGCCCACATTTGCAAGTATAAGATGCTGAGGAGTTGTATTTTTAAGAATTTCTTTCCTGTAGAATGAAACCCTGTGGCTGCCGAGAAGGCACTTGTACAAACCATCTGGGGCACATTGTTCTCAGCCCTTTATATGAACACACACACCGTGTTCCTGCCCAAAGAGGTTACAGCTAAACGGGGCAAGACAAAAGAGGGGAAGAAGAGGAGAAAAACAGCAGCGTGGAGCAGGGAAGTGGCTGCTGAAGGTCAGGGAGCAGGTCCATGGTGCTGCTCAGAACAGAGCCCAGGTGTTCTGGTGCATCCCTGGGTGTTGCTCCCTGAACCCCACCAGCCTTTGGGATGGTTCTTGGAGCTGCTTTCCCCATGTACTCTGCGCTCTGTGAGCAGAAGGGAAACACAGCTGCATCCAGATGAAAGAGAAAGGAAAGCTTCTTGAGAGCACAAAAAGAAAAGCCCTTGACACTCTGCAGCTCCAAGTACAGATCACTGCCAATTAAAGGCTAAAAATAATCACAAATACCCCAATGTCCCGAAGGATGACCCATCAGCTGGCTCCCAGTGCAAAAATCCAGACCAAAAAGCAACCAGTGGCCTTACACAGCTGAAACCAAATCCCAATAAATTCTAAAAGTTGAAGAGGCTGAGCTTACAGGAAGATCAAAGTCTTAAAACAATGCAAAGTATTAAAACATCTTTAAGAGCAAGCTACAGACAGTCCCAAATGATGTCTGCAAGGGTTTGTTGTTAAACACATGTTCCAGCCTGCAGACTGCAGCCAGCCCTGCTCATGATGGAGCAGGGATAGCTGTGCCACACAGAGGTTTCCCAAAACAGAGGGTCATGGAAAGCCTCAGCAGGCTCCCACAAGAGTCCTGCAATGGGTACAGCCAAGCCAGCTCACGGGGCTGGGTCGCATCAAGTTTCTCATCCATCAAAGTTCCCAAATCCCTCTCTCCAGGACTGATCTCCATCCATTCTTTATCCAGCCTGTGTTTGTGCTTGGGATTGTCCCAGCCCATGGCAAGACCTTGCACTTGGCCTTGTTGAACTTCATGAGTTTGGCACAATCCCACCTCTCCAGGTCCCTGTGGACGCCCCATCCTTTCCCTCCAGCATGTGACTGCTCCACACAGCTCTGTGTCACCAGCAAACTTGCCAGGGTACTCTCAGTCCCACTGTCCATGTCACCAGCAGAGATGTAAAACAGCACTGGCTGCAGTATCAACCCCTGAGGACACTGCTTGTCACTGGTCTCCACTTAAGAGTGTGACCATCCAGCCAATTATCCACCAAGTGACCATCCAACAGGCTCCAGAGAGATCTCCTGAGCTTCCTCCACCCCTGGACACGCACCTCTCCTCCAAGCTGAACATGCTGGAACTCAGGTCCATGGATGTGCTGTTTGGAGAAAACTCATCCTGACCTCACAAGGAAGTTTCCTCCATGGGCTTGAGAGGCAGAGGGGCTCTGCAGCCCCTGGAGCTCAATCCACCTTGGATCTCCACCAGTCACAGGGGATTCAAGCTAAACTACCAGGAGAGCAGAACATTCCTCATGGCAAAGGAAGACTGGCTTGTTCTGGCCCCATTTCCTCTGGATCCCTCAAGAAAACAAGAGTTTCAGTGCTCTGACTGAGGAACTTCAGGAACCTGGTGGAGGTGGGAGTTCTGGATGTGAGCATCTCACATCCAGAAGTCTAAGAGCCGTGCCCACCCTGTCAGGCTGGAGGATGCGCTGCACCACTCTGGGGACAGCACCTGTGGAAGAGTTGGAGCAGCAGGGCAAGGGGTGAAGGGGCCTTTATCCATCCCAGAAATTCCCTTAAAAACCAAGCAGTCCTGGAAGCAGCCAATTCCCCAGCAGTTTCTGCCAATTGCAGCCACAAGAACATCAGCACACAGGCTGGGTTCAGAAGCGACGGCACCACAGCCTCCTCCTGATCTCCAACCCTTTTTCCAGCCTCCAGCGAGGCAGGAGCCAGCACAGCTCTGTTTACTCTGCTTGCTCCTTTGTACGTCGGTGTTGGTGTCAGCACAACAGGAAGCTCTTGTTAAATAGTTTGTTACTTAACTGCTGATGCAGAGCCACCGGGGAGCCCGGGCGGAACGTGCAGCGTGTTCTGAGAGCCGGGGGAGCCTCGCAGCCCAGCTCCAGGGATTTAAGAGCTCTTGGCTCTGCCACCCCTTCTGTGGTGATTTGGGCATGTACTGAGTCCCTGGCCCTTCACGTCCCGCCTGTTACACTGGGATAACTTCCCTGCATCCACCTCCTCCATCTGAGGTCCCTGGAGAGACATCTGGCTCTTTTTCAGCTTTTGAAAGGTGCTGAGAGCTCAGCAAGCAACCCCTGCCTGCTTTAAGGCATCTGCAGAGACAAGAACCAGAACCGAAGGAACTGCTGCACCAGACAGGAACAGCATCCTGTGAAACCCACCCACCCCCCTGTGCTGCTGCTGCCCGCACACAGGCTGGGCAATATCCAAGGGTCACAAATCCACTGTCTGGGTCCCCACAGCAGGCCCACAGCCAGCTGGTCCCACAGGGCAGCCCTCAGCACACCTCCCTGATCCTCATCCCTCATCCCCAGACACCGACCCAGGCTCATGCATGCAGGGCCACCAGGCTGAGTCATCGATGACATGGCAGACACAGCTCTGTCACCACTGCCACTGCACCAGGAGTGTCTGAAGCACTGACAGTGCTGGCTGGTTTTCCTCTCAGCAAAAAAAAAAAGAGGGGTTTCACTCTGGTTCCCCAATATTTACAATTAAGAAATCTGCATGGGCAGTTTGTCTAAAACATGCGTTTTTCCATCCAAATTCTTTCTTGAAAACAATACAAGAATAAAGCTGAGGCTAATGTTTCTACCAGAATTTCTTCTAGTGCTCAGAGGAAAAAAAAAACCCACAGAAAAAACCAACCCACAAAAACCCTGAACTGTGGCAGCAAAGCTTTTAATCCAACATGATCCCAGCATCCTTGTTCCAAACCTCTCCTCCCTTCCTGGCTTCCCAGCTCTTTACAGAGAGCACAGCGTGTCTGTGAGGAGAGAGGATCACACCCAGCTCCCAGAGCAGAGGGCACAGGGCACTCCTGGCACCTCCAGCCCAGCCAGTGCCCCACAGACAGGATCTGGTCCTCCCCTTGCATGGCCCCAGGGATGGACACAGCCAACAACGCTCCAAGCACCAGAATTAAAAACATAAATCCACTCTCAGAGCAAACAACCACACACACCATCACCCCCAGCCGCACCGGTAACACAGAACAAACAAAAATGACTTCAGCAAACGAGGCAGGAATTGTCGAGCCTGTTGGACACTACAGAAGTTACCACGTGCAGATGCTGCCCTGCTCCCAGCACAGGCCATCAGTCAGCCCCAACACCTCAGGGTTTCACCCACGTATCCATCCATGGCTCTCGGCCACGTCCATAAAAACATCCAAATCACAAAACCACTAGGATGGAAAAAAAGTCATTTAAAAAATAATTTAAAAAATAATAAAGCATTTGTTTTTTTCCCTAGAGTTAAGCTGTGCCTTGAAGAAGATGGATTTTTCTTTCTGGCTTCCTCTTCCAGCTCTCATGTCTATTAAATTTTTCGCTAAATTAGAAATGTTCTCTTGTTACTGGTTGTTCCCTTCCCCAGGAGACTTTTATGACATTGTGAACTCTGGTGAGCTCTTAACCTACAACAAATCAAGCTCCAAATTGTTTCAAAGTTATTTTCTCCCAGCCTCTGAACCCAAATATGGCTTTTTAATGGATTGCTATGAATTTTCAAATTTTTTTTTAATGTTTGTGCCACACCATTCCCTCTGTAAGAACGAGAAGAGCAGAGTTTCAACAAGGCAGCAGGGAAATGTTTCTGCTGAAAGGGGGCCCTGCTTCCCACCTGGGAGTCTCACCCACAAACAGATTCTCACAACACACCCAGTCATGACTCGCGTGTGGTTTCACAGAGATCTCTAAAGGACACCAGGTGACACGCAAACACATCAGGCTGCCTTAAAACCAAAATCTCAGCTGTTCCTCAAAGTCCAGCCCAAGCTTCCCAGGCTCCTGCAGCCCGTGAGCTGGGTGTGCCCACGGACCTAGAGCGAGCACAGCTTCCCCCAGTGCAAGGGCTCCTAAAGGGAGTGGAAGCAAAACAGAAACTGTTCTCTCTAAACACAACAGAATTAAAAAAGAAGTAGAAGATGGGGGCAGACTACCAGTAGCAGAGTTTTCAGTTTCCAGTGGAACCACAAGGCACCATGCAAGAGTTGGTGTGAATTCCCTACTCTGGTGAGATCCTAACCCAAAAAATTTCCTCCTCTCGAGATGAGCACAGAAAGGCTGCACAAGCCACCCGCCAGAACACTCCTGGAGCAGCAGCTGGAGAACTTCACCCCAGGCTCTCACCACTCACACCACAGCTCAGGGTGCATGAGGAGAAGCCCTCATGGGATTCTGGCAGCAGTATGTGTGCACAGTGTCAGCTTTCCAGCAGCAGCTCAGCAGGAGTCATTTTGCACCCAAAAATATCTGAGGAGGAACCAGGCTCCTCTTCAACCACCAGCAGTGGAACTGTTCGATGGACATCTGCTCCCTGCACCTATGAGCAGAAAGAAATCAATGTGCTTTGCAGAACTCAGATCCTCAACATTCAAATTCAGAACATTCCACATCTTCATGTTTTTGAAACCAGCCTGCAGAGTAAAGACACTTCTAAATCTCTTAGCACGAGCACAAAAAAAAAAAAACCCTCATGAAGCATCTCCATTCCCATGAGCTGCCAATTCACTCCCAGCCCAATGCACAATTTCACTTTTTTCCTTGGATCCTCATCCAAAGCAGCTACACCTGGATGGAAAATATTAAACCGTGCTCCACCAAGGAGCCGGAAATACCATGATGGAAATTTCAGCAGCAGCACAGGAACCAAGCAAAAAGCTGAAAGTACTTCTCTAGGAAAAATAATAACAGTAAATACACACATGCTAAAATAAGACCAGCTCTGAAAACTAGTCTGGAAATAACAAGCCTAGCCCAAATCAGACAAACCCATCCATGAATCAAGTGCCCAAGAGAGTTGATTCACCTTTTTGGGTTCATCAGACACAAATTTAAACTGCCAGCTGCAGAATTCATAACCTGAAAACACACTGAAGCTCTACTAGAAATGACTTGAAAGGAAGCAGCTTTTGGCTGACTTTACAGACCCCACAAAAGGGTCTGCATTTTGATTTACACCTTTTCTAACGTTATTGTGCCCAACAAAGCCCAAGGGCAGTCCTTTCCCAGTTCTTGGCCATGCCTATCTTGGGACCTATTCCCATGGTCTCCACGTGGGATCCACTGTATGGAAACAGGAGGAACACTAAAGCATTGTGAGTGGTGGGAGTGCAAAAACCCCTGGTTGCAGGAGGGAGTCAGGGAGCAACTGACACCTGATTCTCACCTTCCCATGCAGCCCTGCCATGAGGCCTCTGGGACATTACCATCACCTTCTGCTCCAGCATCCCTTCTCCATGACCAGCAACAGCCATCCTCGGGGTTGCTGGGTCAGGAAAAGTTCTGGCATGGAGCTGGAAGATGTCAAGATGAGCAAATGACCCAGCTCCAGCCCACTGCCCCACTGTTTGTGGCAGTGTCACTCTGGTGTCCCTGCTCACACAGGACAATTTCTGTCTGGGGAACAGCAACTTGCTTTGCTCTTACCAGAGGAAGGGACAGGTAGCACGCAGGTAACCAGAGCAGGAAACCTCTTTCTGAACAACAAAAGCACAGGTTTGCTTTCTGCTTGTGCAGCAATTCGGCAGAATCTATCTCACCAGTTCAACGCAGAAAAGGCCAATTAGAATGTCAAATTGGTTTCGGTTTTACTAAGCCAGAGTTTGTAGCACAGGAAGAAAGGAAGTTCGCTACGGACAAAGCCAAGTCTCTGGCTGGGAGACCTTAAAAGGACAGCAGAGTCCAGCTCCCAGGGCTTCGTCCCTTCCCATCTGCTCCGGCGTTTCCGTGGCACACGCGCAGCCGCCCCGGCCAGGACGTGAGGTTTCTCTTGAGCCCCAGCTCACTGCGGCAGGAGCTGGACCCGCTCAGGCATTCCTCACACAGCCACTGACCCAACCCAGTGGTCTCAGCCCTCAGCCCCCCGCATGCGCCAGGTTTGGCTGCTCTGCCACGGGGTTTTCCATTTAAAGGAGACAATCCACCCCCAACGCTGCAAGCTCCAGGGAGACACTGGATACTAATTAAATCCATGCCGCTGCTGGAAAACTGAGCTGCAGGGAGGAACCAGCTGCCTTCCAAAAGTCCACAGCAGTTGGCCAGCAAAAAGGTGTTTACCAGTCCCACGGCTTCCACTTCTCCTGCTCCTCCATCCATACACTTAAATTTACATTTTCCAACCAGTCCCATCTTGCCCAGTTCTTGCACAGACTTATTATCACAAGCGTGCTAATCTTGGGAAGGAGCCAGTAAAGGTTTCCTTTCTAGTCAAGACCCAATATTACTTTTAATCCACTCATGCCCAGAGCATAAAGCCCACGACTCAGCTGCTCCACCAACACTAAATTTGTGAAGTTTCAGAGCAGAACAATCCAGGCAGATCTGACTGACACACTGGGAAAGGGCTGGTTCCCAATGCTCACCTCCTGCAAAACCTGAGCTTTGCTTTCACACCTGATAACTCTCTACAAAAGAGGCTTTGCCTGCAAGCAGGTGTCCAAAGCACTGTCTGTATCCCAAATCACTGAGTCACATCTGTGTGTGTTCACCCTGGGAAACAGAGAAGCCCAAGGAGAGCTGCTGCTCACACAGCTGCTGAGCACAGACTCCAAGCCCACAGCACCCTCAGGGCAGGCAGCCCTATCCCGTACCTCAACCTCTGCCACTGGATGCTGTGGGAAAAATACCCAAAGTCTTGACAGCTCAGGTACCCTTTTACTTCCCTAGAAGGTCAAACAAGGACAGATCCAAGGGTCTGCCTGTCCTGCAGGACCATGGGGATGCAGCCCAAGGGCAGCTGGCTGATGAGGAATGGGAGCTGCACGAGCACAGCTGGAACAGACATCACCGAGCCCTCTCCATCCCCAGCTCCACAGAAGCTTCTAGAGCAGATTTAGCTGCAGATTCAGATGGCAGCTCTAAGACTCCCCTGCAAAGCCCTTCTGTGAAAGGGATGATCCTACATGTGTCACAAACACACAAATTCATCACCACCATAACCCACATCTCCAGCCTAGCCATGACAGTCGCTGCGCTGGGCCACAAGAACCAGGCAAGAAAGCTCTGCCTTCAGATGTCAGGTTTCTGAGCGGCAAGTTCTCCTTCCACCTCCTCCCCTCTCCAGAGCTTGCAGCCTGCTTCACATTCACCAGGCAGTAGGAAAAAAACAGGCTTCTAGACAGATAGATAATTTTCACCCAGCAGCTGGGAACAACAGCTTCCATTTCCATCTGAGGCTGGAACACCTCCTCCTGTGCTGCTGTAGCCTGAAATAAGGTTAAGACCATCTCTAGCAGCACGCTACTTCCCCAGCCCTGTCCCTGAATACTCCCACGCCTTCAAAAGCCAACACTTTTCATAAAAACAAGATGAAGTGCTGCTCGCCTTTCCCTTGATAAGGGATCTTAATGCACTTCCGGCAGCACGCCCGGGAATGGATGTGGAAGAAGAGCTGCCATCAGTTTCCCAGGGAGAACAGGGGAAGGCTCTCTCCCCACCTCCACTGCAACCAGAGATGTGCTTCACCTTTCCTTTGCAGCCACGGCCACACAGCTGAGAGCTGCCCTGGCTCTGGAGAGCTCCAGGCACGGCCTGCAGGACGTGCCCAGCTGAAGGACAAAGGCTCAGGGACAACCTGCTGCAAGAGGATTTGACAGCACGCCCAGAGGAACAGCAGGTACAAATGCAGGCAGCAGCAGGAGGAAACATCAGAGGAACATGCCTCTGGCTCTGAACGGCCCAGCAAAGCAAAGAGAGGAATGCTGCAGCAGCTGGGAGGCCACAATGTGCCCGTCCAAGAGCTGATCCTGAGCCTACCTGCTCAGCATCTCCTGCAGCCAGTGGGCACACAGATGCACAGAGAACAGCACAGAGCTGGCACTGCTGACACACCTCATCAGGGCTGGAGGGGCAGCTGTCTTGGCAAGTGGACATCCACTTCCCAACACACTGGGATGGGCTTATTTCCCAGCCTGGTATCCAGGCCACTCTGCAGTGCTTGTTGCTAAACTTCAGGGTCTTGCCTCCCGCCGCTGAATTTTCAGTAATACACGAGAGCACACACATGGATTTAAACATTAGTGCCAAATCAGATGGTTGGAACAGTGAACTACCAGAGATCTCTGAATGCCAGTCCATGAAATGAGTTCTTCCCAACAAAGCAGGGGGATGGGAAGGTATCCTGCTCTCCCTGCCCCGGGACGGCCCAAACATCACCACAAGGCCAGTCCATCACAAAGCCTCATCACACACACAATGCTGTGTACGGTGCCATTGCTTCTCTCCACTACAACCCACTGAGATGGCCCTATAGCAAAAGCTTCCTCCTTTGTGCAACCACAGGCCCCTGAGGACAGAAACTGAGGCAGGACATGACAGCAGCCATTCTCACAGGAGAGAATGCCCCAGGAGGGGCTGCAGTGCCATTGTCACCCCTTGCCACAAGCTACAGAGTGAGTCCCCATCTGTGACGGGCAGCCCTAGACCCTCAGCCATCAGTGCAGCAGTGCATGACACAGCAGCTTCCTGCTGACACAGCTTTATCAGCTCCTTAATCAATCCCCACGCATGGGAAAGCTGAGAGCAGCTCTCAGACAGCGAGGAAGGGGACCCCCTGCAGCCCCCAACAGCCTGAGGTATGGCCTTCTCTGTCCCATGGCACTCCCTGGAGAAGCACTGCTCTCCCCAGGCAGCCCTGCCTCCCACCCACCCCCTCTCCTCTGGGAGCCACCCCGCTGGTGTCGTGGGCATCTCTGGAGGGGGACACTGCCCACAGGATGATCCAACCTTGTCACAGCAGGATGAGGCTCCAGAGGAGCCTCCACAGCCGTTTTGGTGCACATGAGTCAGAGGGTCTGAGCACATGGTGGGGTGGGATGTCCCCCCACATGCCATGAGAGAGCTCCTCGTGGGACAGCTCTGCTTCCAGAGCCCAACCTGAGTCTGAAAACTCTTCATCCACATGGAAGAGATTTCCTCCCCATAGAGGAACCTGACTGAAAACCAGCACAGGCAAGCCCGGTACTCTCCTCCCCACAGAGTGGGACACCACAGTGACACACTCAGGACTTGTTCCTCCCCACAGCCTTTGGACCAGCTCCTAAATAACCTCAGGAGAAGGAGACTGGGAACAGACTGCTGCCCCCAGGCACACCATAGGCCTCCCCACAGCACAAATGGCTGAACATCACTGAACAACCCAGGGTATCCCAGCTCGCTCCCAGCTTCCAGGGAGCAGGAGATCAAAATTCAGCAGAGCTAGAAGTGGTTCTATTTCCCTTCCCTGCAGCCTCTAATGAGCACAGAATGAGCAAAACCACTCCCTCCACTCTGTCTGCCCAGCCTCCTCATGCACAAGGCACAGGAGGAGGGGAATCCCAATACAGGAGGCCAGACAAGGAATCTGAGGGATTCCATCAGCACAGTGCACCAGGCTCACAATTTCTGTGCCAGGGACACAGGTGACATTCACTCTTCTGGAAACCACCATCTCTGGAGGGCAGGACATCCCCATTGCCCAAGCTGCTGCATGGCCACAGCAGACTGCCTTGTCTTATCTGAGCCACAGCTTTCCAAGCAGCCATGCATGAGAAAACTCCCTCAGTTCCAGGAGAGCCCAGGCCACCAGGGAGAGCAGATATCAGGTGTGGATGCTGCCATTGCAAATTCTTTACATGACACACCAGGTGGGACACCCCACAAGAGACCCCATCCGCTCTCCTGTGCTGGCATCCACAGCATATGGCTCCCAGGCTTGGACACACACCTCCTTCTCTCCAGCAGGCTGGGAAACAATCCAAGCAGCAGCAGTAGCCATCTTATCTTCCCAATGTCCCTTGTCACAGGCTCCAGGGGCTTTCCAGACCAATGCTCCCCCAGCTCTTACGCTGCTCCTTGTAGCAGTTGGTTCAGAGTAGGTCACCAAGAAGTGTCATTACAGAAAAAGGAACTGAGGCACAACACTGCCACATGTCACACAGAAAGCAATGGCAGAAGAGGCAGAAAAGTCCAGTCCACAAAGGCTGCTGGACCCTCTAAGGTCACCTGCAGGGATGGTGGCCCTGACCACAGGTGTCTTCTCCAGGCACGGCAGTAACCTGGCACAGGGCAGGTAACCTGGCACAGCCCCAGAAGCAGGTCAGAGGCCTGACCTGGAGACTGCCAGATTGGTTTCAGATTTGTTTTGGTTCACATTTCCAGGAGGAGGATGGAGCAGATGCCTGCAGCCAGAAATTCCCCCCTCCTCCTCCTGACCCGTGCCACCCCAGGCAACCACCACTTCTTAAGAGTGGTTGCCCTCCTGCCAGGGGATAGATGGACACTGCCCAGCTATGCCACTCCAGGGCTGTCACCACAGAGGTATGGGAAAGGAGGGACGCCCAATCCAACAACTTGGGAGGGTGAGGTGTTCTGTGCCACCCAGAGAGCCAAGCGCAGAGCCAGGGAGGCACTGGGGAGCCCTCGCAGGGTATCCAAAAGCTTGGCCAGAAGAAGGAGCCATCCATCAGTCCAGCAGCTCCAAGCAGCCCCAGTGAGGGGCTGGGAATTCTGTGTGGCAAAGCAACCAGCTCCTGACAGAAGAGCCAAAGCTCACCTGGGTGGCTTTGAGAAACCAGATAGCTTTGAGAAACCAGAGAACCTGTCACCTTCATCAACACAGGTTGGATATCAGGAGGAATTTCTTCTTTAAAAGGGTTGCCTCATTGCAAGGGGCTGTTAGGGAGATGGTGAAGTCACCACCCCGAAGGTGTTTAAGGAAAGACTGGACATGGCACTCAGTGCTCTGGGCTGAGTGACAATGTGGGGATCGGTGACAGGTTGGGCTCGATCTGGAGAGTCTTTTCCAGCCTAAATGACTCTGGGATTCTGTGATCACTTCCCATGGGCAAAAGCTGTGACACAAATTTGCCCAGTACCTCAAGAAACAGGGCTCCTTCCCAGCCCTGCCTGGGACCAGGGGAGGAAGAGGCAGAGACAACACGCAGCACTGGAGGAATGAAAACCACAGTTTCATCTCCCACCTCCAAGATGTGGGATAGCTACTCATCCCACAAAGAATGGGGAATAGGGGTGAGTTGAATACTCTGGAAGCAGTTTTTAATGAGCCATGCACACACCAGCTACAGTTTAAAGGGGGAAACAGACCCACAAAGAGTCCAACTCAGTGGATTCGGAACAATTCCAGCCTGGCTGCCAAAGGCCTGAGTGCTGCAATGGCGAGAGCTGTGTGTGCCAGCAGGGTTCCCTGCTCCTCAGCCATCTGGGGACTGTCACTCTGCACAGATCTGCTTGGCCTCCTGTCATGTGTAGCACTCTCAACCCCTTTTCTGTCAGCAGGATCTGGGTTGGCAGAAACACTTTTAATTGTAGGATTTTTTTTTTTTTTCCCTTAACCCATATCCTCTTGACAGAACCAGGTTAGGAAGCAGCTGCACTGGCAGATCTGGGGTGGCCTTTTGCAAGGCAAGGCAAGGCAAAAAAAAAGGGTGCCTGGATCCAGTTATCTCTTCAATCCCCGAACTACAATTAATCACAACTTCCCCATCTCTCCTAAGGTCACATGGAAAGGGGGAGCATTCCCAGCTCAGCTCTGTCCCAGCCCAGTCCCTTTGCACCAGAGCAGATCCTTTGTCCTGGAGAGTCCCAGAGCAGGGTGGGTGGAAGGGATGTCATTCCCACTGGTGACAAGGGCTGTTTTCATTTCTGGGTGGCAGAGCTGCAGCTCTGCCAAGCTGAGCTGTCCCACATTTTCCCCTCTGCTTTCTTCCCGAGGCTGCTCCAAGCCCCACACACTTCCCTTCAAATGACTGCCGAACTGTACAGATTTGGGGGGCACAAGAGGGGAGGGAAGGGTAAGCATCCAGCAGGGCTAAATGGGAAACCTCTCCCCAAAGAACTGTCAAATTCTGTCTGCTGAGACACCAAAACCACTTCCCTGCTGCAGAGCCACACAGGAGCTGACTCGCTGCTGCCCTGGCTCCCAGCTCTCCTCCCCAGCAGGGACAGTCACCCATCAGGGACAGCATTCCAGGCCCACGGGCAGGACCCACAGCCCAGAGCACGAGGAGGAAAGAGCAGCACCATGCAATTAATCTTTTCTGCGGAATAACTGGGGCAGAGGGATGCTCTGTGGCATGACAACATCCATCAGCTTCTGTGCAAGAGCCAGCAGCATGTTCAGGGAAGCAGCAAGTGATCCAGGAGGTGTTCATCTTCCCACCCCCTCTACTACAGGACCATCAGCAGCTCAATCCGTTACAGTTTTCCTTACAACCTCTCAAAGGTATGGAAGTGACCTGCTTATTTCACAGATGGACATGGAAGCATCTGCGATCTCAGAGAAAAAAGAGGATAGAGAACAGCAATTCCCAGCTAACTGGAGACTAACTGGGACAAATTCCTAAGGCCCAGCAAGCACCCCAGCCTGCTGGCTTGCAGGGAGGGATAAGTTTCAAAACAGAGAGACCAGAGACCTATATCCCATTCCTGGTCACACTGTGCAGGATCTTTTCACTCCTCCATCCCTCACACAGAGGATCAGCCTCACAACCCTTTATTAAGCATTGGGACAGCTTTGTGGATTAAGAATTTGGTCTGGTTTGCACCAACCTCCACGTCAGAAAGGTACATTCCGAAGCCTTTTTTCTCATCTTCCCTCATCCCCCACCTGTATTTTGCAGAGGATGAGAAGGCCAGGACCAAAACAGGAAGAGCACAGGACTGACTACAGCTGAAGAGGTGGTGCTGTACACTGGGAAAGGAATCTTTCAAGGGGTTCATCCCAAAGACTCTCTCAAACAGGTACATCCAGTGCAACCTTGCTGGTTCCTCCCTTCCCCTTACCTGCTTCTTTCAACCCTACACAAAGGGCTTAATTTATAAAATCGGAAGGATCGTTCCAATGAAGGAACATGTAGGATACACCCCCAGGAGGACCCATTTCATCTTGCTGCTATTAATACCTGGAACATTATTTGCACGAACAGACTGTCCTTTCTCCCTCATTTCTGGGCTCTCACGTCTCTGGATTGTCCCAGAAATCCCAGCCAACACACGTTCACCCTTCTACAGTGCACACTTCCATCCAAAACCCCAAATTCTCCCTTTTTTTTGAGTTAATTGCTCATGTTTCTAGTTCACATCACCTCTTTCAACCCCTGCAGACAGGATACAGCTCCCCTGGCTCCCTCATTCATTAGGCAGCCAATCTGTGGGCCTAAGCCCATCAACTCTCATTATGGAAAGGGACCAAGACTTCCCACAGCTGCCCAGCATCCCACTATCCTCCAAGCTGGATGGGGCTCTCACTCTTCTTTGCTTCCCCAGCACCAAAGCTGTGACTAAGAGCCAGAGCCATGCTCTGGCTGGGCTTGGCTCTCCTTGGCATAGCTTCAGGCTGGGCCCAAGGACTGCTTGCAATCCCCTTGCCACACTGGCACGAAGAAGTTCCCAACCTTTTAGAGCTGTGCTGAGCTCTGCCCACAGGAGCCCAGGCAAAGCCTCCTCCTCGCAAACAGCCGCGTGCCTTTGCTTTTGCTTCAAGAGGAAACATGTTTTCTCTGTATCCAGGCGTAAAACAGTCAAGCCCAGCCAAAACCATCCAATCAACAGCACAAAGCACGACAAGTCAGGGCAGAGCGTTACCATGGAGCTAAGGAAGTCCAGACTTCCCAGGCAGACCCAGAATTCCTCACCTGCCCTGTGTGCAGAGAGGGGCTGGGAAGAGGATCACCCTCCTCTCAGTCGCCGTGTCCTCGCTCATCACAACCAGCCCATGCAGCCTGAGATGCCACCATACCCTGACCCAAATTCTGACATCCACCAGCACACAGCCCCGTTCAGCTGCTCTCCCAGAAACCCGGGACAAGCTCAGCACTGAACCAGCTTTACCTGGTTGTTTGGGGCACCCCTGGAGAAGGATCACACTGAAAGGTGAGAAGAAGCCATGAGCACCTCATCAAGCCAACCCAGGGTACGGGAAATGCTGCCCTTAGCAGGATCCACTGCAGAGGATTTCACAGCTAATGAACCCTTGCCACCACAGACCACAGCGAAAGCAAAAGCAGAGGGGCATTTCTTTCCTGATAAGCTGCTTTTATCAGGAAGTTCAGCCCGGCTGCCCACACCAGCCCCAGCTGGAGAGCAGCTCCCAGCCTATGCCTTTAAATCCCCTTGGCAGCGCAGGGCTGGGGCTGAGGGAGCAGACACGCCCTGTGCTCCAGCGCTGGAGCACACAAACATTTCCTCCCAGCCATTCCCGCAGCGCCTCAGCCAGAGCTGTCTCCTACCTGCCAGGGCCGTGCCAGAGGGAACGCAGCCTGCGCCACACACACCTGGACATGCACAGACTTAAAGTCATTTCCTGAATCCCTCCTGCTTCCCTGCCAGCACTGGACATTCTTCCTTCAAACTTCTTCCTTAAGGCAAATATTTGGAGTCTAACAGGCATTCCTCATGGAAGGCACAAGTTAAATATTGGCCCTAAAACAACAACAAGTGCCTTTCAATGATTCTGGCTGGAGAAGCACCGTTCTGGACTTTGATTTCTGGCTCTGAACAAAAATAGGAGCAAAGCACTGAGTGTTACACTCTTCTCCTGGGAGAAGTCAGATTTCAGGCTCTGCAAGTCCCCTGCCAGGACCACAGCCAGCAGTGGGAACTGTCCCTGCTCGTGCTTTCTCACACCTCGGGTGTCTGCTGTCACCCAGCCAAGGCTGCTGCAGTGCATCCTCTGCACCGGGCACAGGATCAGTCTGAGTCTCATTTCCAGGTCTGTCATTATATATCCTCAGAGAGACACTGGAGGAGACCTGCTGGGAACAATGGGTGCCATCCAGGGCATCTGCACACCTTGTGCTCCCTGCCTCTGGCTGCACCACCAGCATTCCAAAGGTGCCCACCTCTCCATCCAGCCATGCCCAGCTCTTCAGTGCAGAGGATGCTCCAGGCTGTTCCTGCTCTGCAGGCAGCCCAGCTCCTGATGGACTTGATGGCTCTTGTAAGAAAACATCCCAGCAAGGTAGGAGAGCAGTCAGAGAGATGGCAGCACAGTAAAAGGGAGATGGAAGGGTGAGGAGGAAAAAGAAACCTGCACTGAGGTCAGTACACCTGAAGCCTGGCAGCACTCAGGTCCTGGGATGTCATGGGCACTTTCCACAAGGATCAGGGGAGCAGAGCTGCTGTTGTGACTCTGCAGCCAGAGCCCTGCAGAGCCAGGTTTGTTGCACCCCAGAGCAGCTCTGTGATGCTGTTGATGATCCAAGCCCAAGCAGAGAGCACCCCCACTGCAGGCACATCCCAAAGAACCCCTGCCAAAACCACCTCAAACCAGAGTCTGCTCCAACACCAGTCTGTCCACTGCTTCTCCAGAAAACACTTCAACAGTTACCCTAAGAAAGGTTACATGGCACAGATGTGGTACACACAGACTCACACTCACAGGGTTTGTTCTATATCCTGCTAAATTCAGCATGGGGTGTGTTAAATGAGCTTCCCTTTTGCTCTCCTGTGGACCCTGTAAGCCCAGGAGCACCTTGCTCAGCTCTGCTGGCTCTGAGCAGGCCTGGGAGGCAGGAGAGGGACTGAGGAGTGGAGAGCTGCTCCCTGGCAACAGCCCCTGTTGTTGCGTGAGATGGAGAGCTCTGATGGTCTGCTATGCTGGAATATCCTCTCTAATTCCTTCCCAAGACATTTATGATGGCATTTCAAGCTGGGGAATGTGCTGGGGGCTCTGACAACCTCTCAGTGAGATCCCCTGAGGAGGCAGACACCCCTCTGAAAACTGTGGGTTTAAAACCAGCTGCGAGTCACCCTGGAGGAAATGTTAAAGCTCCCAGCACTTCCTATTCCCTCCCCAGCCACCGAAGCCCACGGAGCGACGAGCTCCAGCAAGTTTGAGCAGGAATTCCCAAGGCTCAAGGCAGAGACCAGCCTGTACCTGTCAGCACCAACACTTCCTCATCCCACAGCACACTGACCCCGCACTCCCAGAGCCGACTGCTGCTCTTCAGCTCCCGGCTCCGAGCAGCCCTTCCAGCACAGGGACCCTACCTCTGCTCCCAGCACCTGAGTCCTTCCTTAATATTCCCTGCACTTGGCAACACCAAAGCCAGACTTTGACTCAAACCGGCATCGCCTTTGGGATGAGAGGATTCGGCAGAGCTGGGGGCGAGGAGGGGATTCCAGGAGAGCCTCAGCTTGCCCCGCGCCCACACACACAGCACAGAAGTTGCTGGAAAGCACCATCCTCTCCCCACATCAAACCAGGGAAACCAAGCAGAGTATAAACTTCATCACTGTCAAAAGTCCCTGCTAAAAAAAGGATAAGAGAAAGGGTTTTTTGCTTTGTTGTTTGTACCTCGGTGCTACCTCAAAAGCAGCAAGATTTTTTTACCTGAAAACATTGGGCAAGGGCAGAGTCTGCAAGAATGGAGCTTTTGTAGCACAAACACAGCTCTGTTCGGGTTAAATTAGATTTCCACTGACCTTTTTGAGCCCATCGTTCAGCCACCCACACCCAAGCAGCCCCTCTTAGCAAGACTCTGCAGCCCTCACCCTGGGAAGGCGAATGAACCCCCAGAGACTTGGCTGTGCTCCCAGGGAACCCCCACAACCCTCCCAGCACCACTCCTGCTGCACAAACTGCTCAGCTGCAGGGCTGCAAAGCTCTTCCAAAGGAAAGCTGCGCAAAATCCAAGTTCAAGCTCAACCTTAACCCCTGTTTATTAACTAAAGAACATCCCTCTCAGGGTGACAAAGCCCGTGCATCACCTGCCAACTGTCTCATTCACCGCTGGGAAAGCAAAGGCCAGGCCTGCCTCATTAAAAAGCATTACATAACATTAAGTAACAAAGGGCTACAGGATATTCTTTGCTTGGTGGACATGTAAAAATGAATGATTCAAAAATTAACGCTCCTTTCCTCCAAACTCCTGGTGTCTCCAGCACCCTGGGAGGCCAATGAGCACCTTATTTCCAAGGCAACAGTGTCTTGGCTCATCCCAAAACCTGCTCTCACATCCAACTTACTGGCACCCCTGCCCGGAAGACACTAAACAGCACACAGCTCTGCCCAGCTCCCTTTCAGAGCACAGTCCCCAGACACCAGTGGATGTGTTTCTGCTGCCTCACGGCTCACACCAGGGGGAGGCTGAGATCTCGGCCTGTGGCACAGGGACCCTTCCCCAGCCTGGGGTCAGCTCAGCTGGACTTGGGGCTTCCCCCACGCCAGCATCTCAGTGCAAGCCTTTCACAGACAGGACTGTGAGAGCACTTGGTTTCAGTGTCACCACAAGGCCTCAAGACCTGTGTTTCCTATGAGTGAGGATGATTCTGCTATGATGTTTCAAGTGCCGGGGGCCTGGTGCAGTGGGGAAGGCAGGTCTCAGCAGGGCAGTGCTTGGAAAAGCCACTGCCACCAACCTCCCAGCAGAACACAGGCTCCATAGGCACTGGGAGATCTTTCTGGAGACATGGTGAACTTCTGCCCACCATCTCGCTGGAGCCAAAGAAGCCAATTTAAAGTCTTTATAGAACTAATTGAATTTCTCTACTGCAGGAGCAAACTCTCCTTACTGTGGGCAGTGGATGAAACCAGAAACTTCTCGCTCCACATAGCATTTTGAAACACCCTGCAAAGCCTTACCTAGAAGTTTCAGCTTACCTGAAGAGCCATTTCGTACACCAGACAGGGCTCATGGTGGGTGCTGATCTGCTGCTGCTGTGCTCCGAGCACAGTGAGTAGAAGGCAGAGAGACGTCCTGTGGTTTTACAGGCACTGCACCACCCTCCCTCCTGCCTCAAGCAGGCTGAGGGGCCTGTGAGCAGGGGGTCACAGCTCTGAGCACCACAGCTGTCACCCAGGAACCTGACAGGGTAAGACAGACAAGGCAGGGGTGTGCTGGAACACCTTGGAATGGAATCACAGAACGGTTTGGGCTGGAAGAGACCCTAGAGCCCATCCAGTTCCACCCCCTGCCATGGGCAGGCATGCTTTGCACTAGTCCAGAGTGCTCCTTTGATCCAACCTGGCCTTGGAACTTCAGGGACAGGGCAGCCACAGCTGCTCTGGGTAACCTGTGCCAGGGCCTCACCACTGCCACAACCAGGAATTCTTCCCAATATCCGTCTAACCCTGCCCTCGGTCAGGGGGAAGCCATTCCTCCTTGTCCTGTCACTTCAGTTCCTGATGCACAGGCTGCTTTTTCAAAGCCAGTTATTAGAAATAATGCATCAATGTAACACACAAGGGAGGGGCTGCCCACAGGAAAGGCTGCGAGGCTACAGCCTGGGCAGGAATTTAGAATTCTTCAGGAGGAGGAGGGCAGCTGGTGTGAATCAGGGAGCCTGACAGCGGACCCTGATGCTCCACACTCAGCTGCCCCAGCAGAAAATCACCTTTTTACCTCCCTCACAACCAAAGCTCCTCTACAGCGACAAATCTACCAGAGACAGCAACTGCCAGCAGGAAGTAGAAACAGCCTTTCATGAAACCCCAAAACTATTCACACAGCTTTTCTAACAGGAAGATGACTTGTTCTCCAGCAGAACCCCAGAGCTGCTGGGACCTGCTCTCCCCTCCCTGCCCTCCTAGCTCACAGGTACAGCTGGACCAAAGCAGACTCCAGGTCACACCATGTCTGGGCCAAGGAAGGAAGCTCAGGTTCACAGCTTCTCACTGCACCCACAACGAGCCACGTCTGCCCAGTCAGAGCCCAATTACAGGGCTGTGGGCAGAGCTGTTCCCACAGGCTCTCAGCAAAAAGCCGTGGCAAACACACGAAGGAAGCTCCCGTGCTGGCACCCAAGTCTGTCCCTGCTCAGCATCACTACAAGCGAAGAGGGTTTGACTCCTCAAACTGCAGCAGGAAGCCACAGGAGCAGCACAGGGCAAACCAGGCCACTGCCCTCTGGTACCAAACTCCACAGTGCTGGGCCCTGCGGAGCGAGGCGAAGGTCTCCTCCCCAGCCCAGGGGTGCAGCTCTCCTGCACACCCCACAACTGCACATCAGGGGTTGCTGCTCACCCGAGGCTTCCCTCACCCCTCCCACCAAGCCTTTAGTGCCTGTGGAGCTCCAGTTCCTGTCTGAAGGCAGAGATAAACAGCTTCCTACTCACCCCGGCTCGCACAGGGCCTGGGCCTGGCAGCAGTGCCCCGGATCAAGGGCCAGGCACACACCTGGAGGGACCAGGCAAGCATAGGAGTGCTGCTCCAGCACAGCTCATCCCCGCTCCTCCTAGCCAGGAAAACAACGGGGAGGGGGGCAGGGGGATACAGCTCCGGAGCACAGCCAGGCCCAAGTCTAGCAGAGACGTTTATTGGCAGCTGCTCTCAGACATTGTGTCTTCCAGCCCAGTGGGGCTGGAGGGGGGGAGGAAACACTGATTGTCCACGAGCACAACCCTCATGTCATTCCCATTGATCCGCTGAGTCACTCCCGTATTAACAGTTTTGACAACACCCGGGCTGCACAGGAGCTCTGACACGGAATACAAAAAAGGGGCACTGAGAAGCTGCTCCGGAGAGCAGCACCCAGGAACCTGCTGAGCTGCCAGGGCTCGCTTCCTCGCTTGGGAGCTGCACCAGGAACAGCCAGCACACACCATGCTGCAAGGGCAGAGCACACAGCTCCATCCAGTGTGCCCAGGGAAGCTGCTGGACACCAGGTCTGCCCTGCAAACCATCACCAGCTGCACCCCACGGACCAGGGGCAAAGCAGAGCAGCTGCTGCTTTGGCAAAGGAGCTACACAAGTGATTTTCAAGTGATTTATACGGCCTCACAGAGAGGAGATCAAACCCTAAGGCACAAGAGGGCAGCCACCTCTCCAGGCTGAGGGACAACCTTTAGAGGGCTGGGGGCTCCCCAGATCTCATGTTCCGACAGACCTGAGCACGCTGGTGTTGGACCAGTGAGCACAACCCTCCCAGCACCCCGAAGCTGCTCAGGAGTGATAAAACACTGACCAAACAACATCCCTATCTGCAACGAACCAAATTAAAACAAAACCAACAAATCTTTGGCAAGTTCTGCTCAGCAGCCAAGCCTATCCTGCCACGGCAAAGGCTCCCCATGGAGGCCTCCTGCCCTAATTTGCAGCAATTCTTTGTCAGACCACTGGCAAACACCAAACGTTTGCTCCAATCTGTTACATAAGGCCCAGTTTTTAAACCTGTGTGCTGGCCGTGGGGAGATGGGGGCACAATGTGTGTGGGAGCCTGACAGGGCAGCCTGGCTGGCAGGTGAACTCACACACTCCTCAGAATGCACTTCCACACCTCCAACCACTTGTTGTGCGGAAGGAAAACAAATGCATTAGTTAAGGAGGCAACTTCCAAAGGTTTTACGCACCTTTCAACCCGAGTCCAGGCTAACTCGAAGTCTTTTGAATGGACTGATATCACGGCAACTCAAAAGGGGTTTGTAAAACTTTGCTTTTTAACTTCCAAAATACACCAAACACAGCAAGTCTTCGTGTTGTCCACTGCACAAAAAAAAAGCACCTTCCTGACCATCCCCACAACTTCTCGTTGTTTGCTCCCTGAGATCCAGACCCAGCTCCCCAGCTCAGCTCCCTCCTGCCAGCCAGCGACAGGAGCCACGGGCCTCCCCGGCAGAGCTGCTCCTCATTTGCAAACCTCAGAACAGCTCAAGTCGGCTCCTGTCTGCTGGGAGCAGGAGGGGGAGGGCACTTTTCCCTTTTCTCATATTCATCCTCACCCGCTTCGCTAAAGAAAAAAAAGCCGTTTTAAATACCAGGTTCAGCACGGTCCTTTCCCCAAATAAACACTTCCCAACCCCTCTGGAAAAAGGAAAGCCACATACAAAGGAGCCAACATCCTGCGAGGCTCAGGGCAGGGTGCGGGCCGAGGGGACACGGCGGGGACGATCCGACCCCATCCCTGCCGCCCACCCGGCCTCGGGGGCACAGGAGGGCTCGCACCCCTTCCCCGGGGCCACAGAACAGGCACGGCCAGGAGGGGACGGGCCGAGGCGGCCCTGGGCCCTCANCCGGCCCGGCCCCGCTCGCCTCCCCTCCGCCGCTGCGCCAACGGCGTACGGCCCGCGCTGCGCCAACGACGTACGAACCGCGCCGCGCCCGTACGCGCCCGCGCGCCAGCAGCGCAACCGCGCTTCGTGAATACGGGCCGCGGGGCGGAGCGCGGCGCAAGCGCAGCGGGCGCGAGGGTGGCGGCGCAGCGGCGCTGGCGTAGGGCGCGTTCGGGAATAGCGGCCGGCAGGCGGCAGCGCGGCTTTGCGGCAGCGCCGCGCGCTTTACGGCAGCTTCGGTTAACCCCGCGCTGCCTGGCGCCGCTGTCGGGACAAGCGCCGCTGTCGCGACAGGGCCCGCGCCGCCTCAGCGCCCTGCAGGGCCGGACGGGGCGGCTCTCACACAGGGAACGGGCCGCGCTGTAGGGTGCCGTGTAGGGTCCGACCCCACTGATGGATGTGGCTCCGGTGTGGGTTGTCGCGCCTCTGTCGCGACTTGGATGCCACCGTCCTCCGGGTGGGCATGGGGGTATGGACCGGGCTAGAGGGGACAGGCCCTAATATGTGAGTGAGCCCCGCACCGGAGTACAGCTCCTGTTTTGGGGTACAGCCCAGTTTTGGGGTACAGCTCCTGTTTTGAGGTACGGCCCAGTTTTGGGGTACAGCCCAGTTTTGGGGTACAGCTCCTGTTTTGGGGTACAGCTCAGTTTTGGGCTACAGCTCCTGTTTTGGGGTACAGCCCCATTCTGGGGTACAGCCTAGTTTTGGGGTACAGCTCCTTTTTGGGGCACAGTTCCCTCATCCCCACATCCATCTGCACTCCGGGCACTCTGGGGCAACCTCGGGACAGGGACAGGGGGCACAGCTGTGGCACGCCAGCCAGTGGGGACAGAGTGAACCCGGGGTGGGATTTTACAGGCATTGTCACCTTTTTGGGCACACGGGCCCTGAGCAAACAGAGCCACTGCCATCCCACTGCCTTGCAGGGAACAGAGCTCCAGGGTTGTGGGATCTATTGGCACAGGAACTGAGCAGGGACACAGACCCCACTGCCACCTCCTAAAGCCTTTGGTTTTCTTCTGATACTCCATCCCAGCACTCCCTCAGCAAAGGAGGACACAGCCAGAGGAGAATTTCTTTCTCAACCCCCAAGTTTGAGCTTTCAGGGCAAGGCTGGAGGAAGGGGACACCCCTGCACGACCCTGCTGGTCACATCTTCACCACAGCATGGAGCAGATGCACCCCAAAAATATTTTCAAGCAACAGGCAAATGAATTTGTGTGGGTTTGGGGGACAATCAGGTGCAGCCACCAGCATCACCCCAAGTACCCATTTCAGCATTTCCAACTGCTTCAGTTGGTTCTCTCTCCTATCACAAAAATGTTCCAGGGAAAAGCTCTCCCCACAACGTTTGGCTGGAGGACTTTTCCCTGTGGGTGTTTGCTGCTACAAAAAAAGCTGATTTTAGAGCATCAGGAAAATTCTGAACGCATGAATTCCAGCTGCTCCCATCCTGTTCCTGTATTGTGGCCTGGCTCAGGAGGGTGCTGAGGTGCTGTGACACATGTCCTGCCCCTGGAGAGGCTAAAATCACCCCTTGAGAGGATAATATCACCCCTGAGGAAAATAAAGTCACTCCTAGAGAGGATAAAATCACCCTGGAACCCTCTCTTTCCTATTTGCCCCATCCCACCCCCCCACACTCTGCAAGATTTCACCCACTTCCAGAACTCCCAAGTTGTTCAGGCATTTGGCTGGAGAATTGAGCCACCCTCTGGAGCAGGAGAGTGGGTAAGAAAGGAGTTTTGATTTTATTTCAAGGCAAATCTCCAGCGGTGAGCACACGGTGTGCCAAAGGCCTGCAGAGACTCGAGCAGCTCACACCACGGAAGCAGCACGGGGAGCGAGAAAAGGCAGGGAATTTCTGTGGGGAAAGCATCCAGCCAGGAACCCTGGCCCTCTCCTGTGGGCACCAGGAACCCTGGCCCTCTCCTGTGGCACAGACCGTTCAAGCAGACAACACAAAGGGACCACTGTGACTGCACAGGAGAATGAGCTGCTCCAGGGCAGCACCTTCCCAGCTGGAACTGCAGAGTGACAGAAACACAGCAAGAACCAGAGAAAAGGAAAAGCCAGGCCCTCACAGTGTCCCTCACACCCTGATGCCAGCAATCCAGAGCTTTTTGGGAGCTCCTCAGGGTGGGGGGCTGAGCCTGGCTGCACAACCACCCCCATTCTTGAATGAGGGCACATTCCTGACAAACCCTGCCCAGTCCTCCTGCACCAGAGGCAAAAAAACCCCCTTCATTGCAAGTGCCAAGGTCCTGCTCGAGCAACAGCTGGAGCAGGAGCTTAAAATGTGCCTCGTGCTCAGATTTTGAGGCCCTGGAGCAAGAATTTGAGGAAAATCCAATTCATCCTCATGTTCAACACATCGGGGCACAGCAGCAGCTGTAGGGAACCACTGTCAGAGAGAGGATGGTGAGGGCCAGGCAGGGGGAGCCTGGCACAGGCTTTGGAGACAGGGGAGACACTGAGATCAGCAGATGTCACATCAACAGCTGTGAGGGAAACAGCTCTTCTAGGATTAAATATCTGCCATGGACTGGAACTGGGGTATGACAGCACAATATGGTGATTTCCATAGTCCCACCTGGAGTGTTGTGTCCAACTCTAGGGCCTCCACACAAGAAAGAAATGGACCTGTGGGAATGAGTCCAAAGGAGGCCACGGAGATGCTGCAAGGGCTGGAGCCCCTCTGCTCTGGAGCCAGGCTGGGAGAGCTGGGGGTGCTCACCTGGAGAAGAGAAGGCTCCAGGGAGAGCTCAGAGCCCCTTGCAGGGCCTGAAGGGGCTCCAGGAGAGCTGCAGAGGGACTGGGGACAAGGCATGGAGGGACAGGACACAGGGAATGGCTTCCACTGCCAGAGGGCAGGGCTGGATGGGAGATTGGGCAGGAATTGTTCCCTGGGAGGGTGGGCAGGCCCTGGCCCAGGGTGCCCAGAGCAGCTGTGGCTGCCCCTGGATCCCTGGCAGTGCCCAAGGCCAGGCTGGACAGGGCTTGGAGCCATCTGGGATAGTGGGAGGTGTCCCTGCCATGGCAGGGGTGGGATGGGATGGGCTTTTAAAGGTCCCTTCCAACACAAACATTCTAGGATTCTGTGATAGCTTTGGAAAAACATTTTGGGCAATAAATTCAGCCATATGCTAAAGGGATTCAGCTCACCTTTGCTGTCCAAGCCCATTTACTCCAGATGTAACACAACTGGGGAAAGCAGACACCAGCACTGCCAGGGGCCCTCTGCACTATGGAAAGGCCACAGAAATGACCCCAGTGCTTGGGAGATGGGACTTCCTCCACACCTCTGCTCTCCAATCCCACTGTCAGAAGATGGGAACAATGGCAGCACTTTTGGTCAAAGCTGATGGGGCATCTCTAAGAGTACAAAGCACAAGAAGCCACTCACACCAGTCCCCAGCACAGAGGATGAGCCTCATCCATCAATGTGCTGTTCTTTCACAGAGAAAACAACATGCAGTGGGAGACTTTGGAGGAACACAGAGATTTTGCCATTTCCCTCTGCCAGATAACTCCGGTTACCTAGGAACAGACACTTCTCCGATGCGGCCAGTTCTCCTCATCAAGCACAGGATGAGCATTTATTGTCTTATGATCAGGAGAAAAACACAAACAAAACCCAGAGCTCCACAGGTGACATGAAACATCACACACAGACACGCCACATGACGCCCGACCACACCAGGAGCCAGGGCCGGGTTAATGGTGTTAAGAACTTTTAGAAACCTAATGTAAACATTTAAAAACATACAGAGGAGTCCAAAAAAAAAAAAGAAAAAAAATTAAGCCATTTGTTCAGGCAGCGTGTTAGGTCAACTTTCTGGAATTACGGTTTCTGGCATCGAAGAGGAGGGAGGGGATGAGATGGCAGTGCCCACCTGGAGGTGCATTGATCTCCACAGGGATCTCAGGCAGTGCAGGCTAACAGGGTGTGATTTTAGTGTCCAGCTCCAACCATTCCGGTGGGCAGGCTTCCAGGCACCCCCTCTCCTTGCATCAAGCATTTCCAGTGTGACTGAGACTGGGTGCTTCAACACAGCCCCCAGATTCCCAAAGGGAAAATCCCAAAGAGAAGCAGGATGTGGAGCCCCCAGCAACGCTTCTCCTCTTGGTTCCTTCAAAACCTCCAACTTGACACACTGAAATAGGGCAGGTATCAAACGGTTTTGAAGAATTTTGGCAAGAGGCTGAGGATGGTGAGAGGCAGGACCGAGGGACACAGGTGGAACATGTCCTGTCTCCCAGGTGTGGCCAATCCCACCTTCAGCCCCGTTGACCCTCACCCCGTGGTGCATCCAGTCGTATTTCCAGGGAGTCAACGCCAGGCAGTTCTTCCATCACTCCGATGGCAAGCGACAAAGAACACTTAAAATTACACTTGACACTAGACAAAGGCACCTAAAAGCTTCACAATGCCATCAGGTTATGTTCTGTTAAGAAGGCTCCAAGAGCTCCTCCCAAGGACATTGCACACTCTCCAGGAAAAACCCCTGGTGTTGGGAGCACATTCCATGTCCCACAGCCAGTGGAGGGTTGCTCCTGCAGCAGGGGGTTAGTGTGGCTGTAAACGGAAATTTGGGGAAATCCGGGGTTGCTTTTGCTTTGGCCCTGGTAACACAGGGGTCATGCAGACTCCAGACTCTGCTTCCCTCATTATTTACAGTGTGACACAGGACAAGTTACTAGGGAAACAGGGAATTCTGCAGGGGCGAGGGGGAAGTGGGAGCTCTCCTCTGTGAACCGTGATTTCATTAGATAAGGCACATGTAGAGAAAAATTTCCAGAAGACCACTTGCAAATCAATTCCACCTAGCTAGGACCATGTCCCTGTCCTTTTCCAGGAGCCAGTTTTGTTTTCCAGTTGCTCAGTGTGAATTTGGGAATTTGGAATAACCCCATCTACAGCCTGCCAAGGCAGCAGGCTCTGGGTCTGACCCCCAGGGTGCCCAACCCCTCCTAGGTCTCCCAAATGGAGCACTCTGGATCATTGGCCAAAACTCTGAGAGCCAAAGACTTGGAACACTCACTCCCTATAAAAAAAATTGGGAACTGACCTCCCAGTTTGGACAGGTTTTAAAAAATTCACAGCAGGCTGAGGGGGAAGAGGAAACCGCAGCCTTTGCTGCCTGGATCGCTGTAGGACACAGGGAATTGGATGGCTCAGGCACAGAATGGAGATGAATTGACAGGGTGGAGGATAATCTCAGGGAAAACAATCCCTCTCAACAGCTTTGTCCTCCCTTCAGCTGATCGTTGGAGAAAGGCAGGAATCTCTCTCTCATGGAAGTCCTGCCAGCCACAGAGCCAACAGCAGCCATGAGGACTAACAAGCTTCCCTTGGTCTCCTAGACCCCACTGTAATTATTTGGAGCTCAGCTACACCAACAGAAGGCAGAATTAAACTATTCATTGTAACAAAAGCATTTCCAAACCACACTGGGGCTCTAGCACAGAGATCAATCATTATCTTACATCCAGCACAAAACCTGGCTGGAAGTTACATGGTGGGGAAATCTCATGCTGAGTCCCTGTACCAGGGTGAACATCACCAAGGCCCAGTGTCAGCTCTGCACTGGTTTCCATTGGGCTTTGAGTCAGGCTTTAGCAGGCAATCATGAACCTAAGGAAATGAATCTGCACCTTTGCAACACACAGATCCGGCAAGAGGTTTTGGCAGCAGGGAAAGCAAGAGCTGTAGCATCACAACAGTCTGAGCCAGGCAAACGAGGACTTGTGGGGACTTCCCATCCGAGGACTCACCCAGGGCACTGCTCTGTTACCTGCAGGGATCCTCCCACGGAGGGTGGAGCTTTCACAAATCACTTCAGTGTCACCAGTACCAAATAATTTAAGTGCTGCATTTCCCTTAGAGTGAAAAATTCCACATTATTCATCCAGGAGAGTAAACACCAGTTGCTACTAATGCTCTGATCGCTTTTGCTACAGACGGCGTGGTGCTGTGCTGGGCATTCCGTGGAAGCTGAGCAGGGGCAGGAGCAGCTGTGGGAGCGTTGCCACCGACGAGCCTTTTCCAGGGATGGTCAGGAGAGGATTCCCTCAAGCAAGGGCAGTGAAGGGTTTGTTCTCAGTATGCAACGAGGCAAATACTGGTGACTCAAGGCAAACAAAAAGCTTTCTGCCATGGCCGTGCAGTGCAGTGGGGGCAGGAAGGGCTGAGAGCACGGATATTCCGCAGGGATCAGGACACAAGAACCAGAAAGGTCCCCGAGATGAGTGGGGTGCTTGGGGGGGAATGCAAATGATCTTTTCCAAGAACAAGAATAAAAAGACCAAAAAGGAGAGACTCCAGGCAGTTTGCAGCTGTTGCTGCTTAAGGCCATTGGTTTGCAGAGGGGTAGTTGGGCACTGTGGGATACTCTGGCAGGCTGTTCCCAGAAAAATTGCTGTACTGGGCCTCCCTGCTGGGAGGGTTCCTCCATGTGCCGCTGTTCCATTCATCTTGAGCCTTCTGGAAGCTTCCACCAGCCCCTCGGTAGATTTTATGTACCTAAGAGATAAAAGGGAGGACAAGAAGAGAGTCAGCACCAGGAGCCCAGAGCTGTGCCCCTGCAAAGCCACTTGGCAACAGGATTTGTTCCTCTCTCTGTGAAGAGCTGGATTTCTGAGGAACACAAAAAAAGCACAAAAAATGCATTAATACAGTGAAGAGAGGTACAGATAGAGAATATCAACCCAACACTTGAACACATTCAAGCTGCACACCCAGAATTCAGGGGGGAGATCCTACAGCAAGGCAGCCAGTCCAGGCCAGGGGGTTGAAACCTCTCCAACACAGAGTCCAACACAACTGCTTCCACAGAGCTTCTGTTTTCCCTGCCTGCCAAAGCTTTCCAGAGAGTCCTACTACAAATCCTTGGTCCTGCAGAGACCCAATTCCCACCCTGCCACCTGGTCCCCACTGCAGATACTTCAATATTGACCATCCCAAAGAGCAACAAATCATGGAGTCACAGGACGGCTGAGGCTGGAAAATACCTCCAAGACCACCAAGTCCAATCATCAGGCCAGCTCCACCATCATGTTCACCACTAATCCATGTCCCCAGGGGCTACATCCACACATTTTTTGAACACTCCCAGGGATAATGATTCCACCACTACCCTGGGCAGCCTGTTCCAATGTTTTACAATCCCTTGTGTGAAAATAAATGTTTCCTAATATCCAGTCCAAACTCCCCCACTTCACAGAGCCTCAGGTTGCTCCACATGAAGCTTGCTTTGCATGACATAAAGCAACATCACCACATGACACCATGACAATTTGCAGCCTGAGCTGTCTTGTGCTGTCTAGATTTGTCCTCCAGAAACTCTGAGAGGCATCAACTGACTGCACTGTGCAACCTTTCAAAGCAGTGATGGCTTGTGGTAGCTGCTGAGCTGCCTCTTCACATTATTGTGATACACAGCAGGGAGATTCTCCAAGGCAGAGAGAGATCTGAAGAATCCCAGAATGGTCTGGGCTGGAAAGGACCTTAAAACTCATCTCATTCTGCTCCCCTGCCATGGGCAGGGACACCTTCCACTAGAAGAACCTACCCTTAAAATGCAGATGAGCATGGCGACCGCTGACATCGTGAACATGATGGCAGGGAACAGCATGAACACAGCAGCTGCCACGTTGGTGCTGAAGAAGGTGATGGCTGCCAACCATCCACTGGAAGAAACAGAAAAAGAGACACAATATCATTATAACCTACTTTTCAAAGTGTCCTTATTATCAGAAAAACTATTTATGTGCTTATAAGGCCTCGTCAGAGGTTGCCTGGAACAGCTGTGGCTGCCCCTGGATCCCTGGAAGTGTACAAGGCCAGGTTGGACTGGGCTTGGAGCAGCCTGGGATAGTGGAAGGTGTCCCTGCCCATGGCAGGGGTGGAATGAGATGGGCTTCAAGGTCCCTTTCAACCCAAACCATTCTCTGTTTGTGTGATTCATAACCCAGAAATTGTAAGGCAGCTTTTAAGAGTTTGAAAATGAAATGAACAATGAAGACAATTGACAGAATTTAATGCAGGTACTTCCCCAAGATCACAACTCTCACTTGCAAGCTTTCCTCACTAATCCAGTCTGAGAGTTTTAAGGGACAGCCAGCTGCAGGGAGTTTGGGAAGAGAAGACATATTCCCAAGGTGCTTTAGGTTGTGCATCTAGGGACCAGAACTGGGATCAGGGAACACCAGGGTCCTGTGATCTACACTGCATCTCCATCCCTTTCCTGGCAAAAACCAGGTGAGGCATCAGCAATTCTGAAACCAGAGTGCTAAATGGACTGCTAAGACTTTCCATTACATGTAATTTCAGCAGGAATTGCTCTCAAGTCTCTGTAGACAGGAAGTTAAAATGCCAAACAATTATAACACAACCAGGGATAGACACTAACAAGCTCCCATTTATTTTAGGAGAACTCTCACAGTACTTCTCATAGGCCAACAATGAGTCACCACACTCAGCTCACCGTGTGCTGCCAACACTGAGGGCAATGCTGAGCCTGACACAGTAAATGGTAAAAGGAACGGACACTGAGGGAAGAGGCTACAAAGAGGAACCACGTGAAGATCACAGAATCATCTGGGTTGGAAGGGACCTTAAAACCCAGCCAGACCATATGGGCAGGGACACCTTCCACTAGACCAGGTTGCTCCAAGTCCTATCCAACTTGGCCTTGATTTCTGCCCAACACAGCAATGAAACCCGAATGGTGCACCCCAAGAGCAGATACAGCTATGCCACTGGGGAAATCAGAAAGCTTCTACCTCTCCACCTTGTACAGGCTCCCATCAACCTCTCCAAGTCCATGGAAGCAGCCACAGCCCAGAGCTCCTGGGCCTGCTAGAACATTCCTGCTTACCACGCTCCCCATCCGGAGAAGCCGATTGCCTGCAGTACCGTGAGGAGGAACTGTGCCCCAAAGATGAAGAAAAAGGCCATGAAATTAAAGGAACTGTCCGACCTGTGGAGGAAGAAAGGAGGTCAGGGGAGCACTGGCACCTTGTGCTGCTCCACACCCATGTCTGACCCCACCACTACATTCAAACCCTCCACAGTGGTGACTCCAGAGGGTTCCCTCCATGCCTGTGTGCTGGGAGGCTTTTCCCTCTTCCCTGGCAGTGAGAGCACACAGCTCCATGACTCAGCAGCACAGACTGTCTCCCAATAATCTGGCTCTTGCAGTTGCTTTCCCCAAGGAATTGCATGTGTGATGACACAGAAGGAGAGGCTGAGGGACACAAGTCTCCTACACAGAGAGTCTGAATCATTCTCTGACCGAACGTCAGCCCAGCCTGACACCTGCCCAGCTCTGCCCCTGGCAAGGAGGCAGGCAGGGGCCTGACCCTGGCAGGCAGAGCTTGTCCATACACTAAAAATGATCACTGAGCACGAGAATTCCAGCTGGGAATGTCTCAGTGTCTGCTTGCCATCATGTTCCCACGGCCATGGTAAATAACCCAGCACTGGGACATCACAGGAGGGAAAACAGCCATGAGAGAGGTGGTTGGTACCCTGAAAGCAGAGGCACACTTCCCATCTCTGCAGGCTCCCCATCCTCAAGATGTACAGGTGAGGTCCTTGAGTTTATGCACGTACAATAATTGGCATGAAAACAACCCCAAGCAAGATACTGACCAGAAGCATTCACAGTCTCTGTCAGGGGTCCATTGGGGGCCTGGCACTGCCCTGCCCAAGTCTGGGCTCTGCCACAACACATCTTCATCTCATCAAACCAGCCACATCAGGCACATCTGAAGTTCCTCAAACTATCATTTTTAATGATAGGAATGATGCCCATACTCTAAGGAACTCAAAGGGCTGATGATTTATCTACAGATCTACGTAAAAAAAAAAAGTTTCAGGTGCTTGTGAGGCAGTTTGGTGCAAGGGGAGCTAAGAAAAGAGCTCCAATCACTTCCAGCTCCTGCTTAAATCCTGAAAGTATTTAAATTATTATTATTTTAATTATTTTTATTACGCTAATGGTTGTTAGTTTTATAATTCTAGCCCCTGATGCCTTGGGAGGAGATGAGGCACGTTGAGAAGCCTCCAGCCAGACCCACGCTCCTCAGAGCTGCCTGTGTTGGTCTGGGTGTCTCTCACAGATGGTGGCTCTGGAAGATTTGTCATCCTTGAGTGTCCTCACAGTCCCATCCTTCAAATACCACCTCAGAGTACAGCAATGAGAAAGAAATACTTTAGGCAGGGCCTGGTGACAGTGGTGCCTGTCAGAATCCAATTAACAAGGATTAGGCTCGAGGCTGAGCCTTCAAACAGACTCTTGCAACTCCGACCTGAAGGGGCTGGAGGAGTCTTCATTTGAAAGGATCTGCAGGAATTAATGGGGATACAGAGAAAAGGTGATTTCTCATCCAGCTTTCTGGTGCAGATTTGCTACAGCTTTGCCCTAGCACCAAAGCTCTGCAGCTAATTTAATTTGGGATGCAGCGGGATGACGAAGGTTTTACAGAAGCATCCTGACAGGACAGGGTGCCAGCACTGAAGGGTGGCCTCCTCCAGGACAAGTAGGGCTGATTTTGCCTCTGGAATCACCACTTGTGACCCCAACAGTGCTGCCCCTCCACAGTGATTTCCACGCCTGTTCCCAGCTGCTGTCCCAGGGGGTGATCCCTGGGCTCCCCACTCTGTCCCTGGGGTTGAGTCTTTTTTTAACTGCGAGTCTCTGCACAGAGTAACCTCGGGGACCTCTCAGCGTTCACTGCATAAACACATCCAAACAACGTTCAAGGAATAATGAGAAACGGCCCTTGAGGAGCCCGGGGGAGGTCAGCAGGGAGGAGTAATTTTTCCCAGACTTTAGAATGGAAATTCCTCTTTGAACAGAGCTCCAGCACTTGGAGGCCCTGGGGCTTCTGAGCTTGGGATGGGGACAAACTCCGGCCCCACAGGGCAAGAGTTCAGAGCTGGGATTTTCACGTCATTTGGAACTTTGAGACAAATCCAACCCTTCTCTTTCCAGCAGAAATGACCTTCCCCTGTACTCCATGATGCCACTGGTGATTTAACAGCATCTGCCCAGTGCTGTGGGCACATGAAGCATCAGTTCAGAAGTGCATTTAAACAATTAATTTATCATGGGCTGGACAGGACCCACCTGTCACCTCCCATTTCCATCAGCTGCTTTTGCTGTTATCCAAACCAGCTCATCACAGAGTCTGGTGAATAATCAAAATCCAGAGTATCCTACCAGGAAGAGCTTCACCTTCAGAGGGCAAAGCCCTGACTGGTGTGTGGGGTGTGGTGGTGGCACTGGGCAGGCCCCTCCCTTCTCTGCATCAGGCTGGGAACTGCTCAGGATCCTCCTAACTCTGCCAGGCTTTACACATTAATGTTTGAGTGATGCCTCGTGGTCCACAGCAAATGCAAATGATTATTAATTAAAGCAAAAATGTAGGATGGCTTTAAATATTTGTGGAGTTTCAGAAGGACTGACTCCAGGGAACTGCTTTTATCTAAAAAGCTAAGCAGACAAGCTCTCAAGTAGCTGGAGACAGAAATCAGAGAAATTCTCAAAAACTAATAATAGCCTTCCATCAAAATAAGCTTCAATGAAGCTTTACCAAATTAGTACCTATTTTAATGCTGCACTAAAAGGAGGGTGCTGCTAAGTTTGAGATATTTAAGTAAAATATGGATTTAACCTTTTTAGAAGTGGCAAACTGCTCACCTCCAATCTTATGTGACCCTCAGTCCTTCATCTAGCATTTAGAAGTAGCCACATTCTTCTTCATTTTGAAAGCAAACAAGACATTCAGACATCAGGTGCTGAACCTTCATCCCAGCCAGAGAGATCTCCCCCAGCAGCACTACCAGTAAGGACTGGGGAAACTTCCAGAGGGAACTGCACCCAAAGCACCTCCCGGGCTCGTACTCACCGAAAGGCTTTGTAGGCAGGTCGGAACCAGCAGACGTAGCCACAGGGGCTGAAGAGGATCAGCCAGAGGATGGCCAGGCCAAAGTTGACCCCGTAGCCTCCCCCAATCCACCAGGCCAGGCAGGCGATGAGGTTCACGGCCAGCGTGATGCAGTAAACTGGGGAGAGGGCACAGGAGAGAACGTGGGGTGGGGCACTCCCAGGACTTCATGAGAAAAGGAAACAAAAGATAATGGCTGGGGCTGTGTTAGGGGGTTGGGATGGAGCTCAGGGAAAGATTCTTCCCCCCAAGGGTGCTGGGCACTGCTCAGGCTCCCCAGGGAATGGCCCCAAGGCTGCCAGAGCTCCAGGAGCGTTTGGACAGCGCTCTCAGAGATGCCCAGGGTGGCACTGTCGGGGTCTCCTGGTTAACACCAGGAGCTGGACTGATGGTCCTTGTGGATCCCTGCTAACTCAGGATATCCCAGGACTCTGTGAAGCCCCCAGGGTTACAGTGGGAAGGGTCCCTGGGGCAGCAGTGCAGCTGCTCTGAGCGAGGCACAGGCTCCTGTGTGACCTGGAGCTGGGAGCACAGGAACATCCAGCTCCAGAGGGATCCTGCAGCACAGGGATGAGGGAACTCTTACGACCTGTCAAAGCATGGAGAGCTTAGGTAGCAACTGATGTGACCAATACAAGACTCAGGCCACTGTTACTATGAATTATGAGCAAGGTCTAATTGCCATTTATAGCAAAACCCCTTTGTGAGAGGAGAGGGGAGTGACCTAGCCCTGCCCCCACCTCTGAATGACTCTGTGCTTGCTGGGGCTGCCTCAGGAGCTGTCTCTGAGCCAGCTCAGTGCCTTGCAGGCTCTCTCTCTGCTTCCCTGGGCCTCTGAGGAAGCTGGGATATCAGCTTGGGGGCCTGGCAGTGCTGCCTTGAGCAAGGGGATAAACAAACTCCAATCAAGCTGAGAATATGGGACCACAGAGGTGGCTTAGAGGCCTTTTCACATCCCTGTTCCTGTCACTTGGATAAAAAGGAACAGTTGACAAAGGCCCCCAGAGCACAGCAGTGCTGCACTAGGTATTAGTATATGAAGGGATTCTGCTCTCCTATTTTCCTGGAGCTCACATCCCTGGAAAGGGGGTTCAGCCCCAAGCTGTCTCTGCATCCCCCCAGGCTCAAAGAGGCCAATTTACAGCTCCTATTCTGGAAAACTGGTGGTGACTTCAAACCTTTTGTGGGAACCTGTATCAACAAGCACAGAGAAAGGAGAAGGTGGAAGGTCCCAACACCAAAGACCCTCCAGCATAGCCTGGTGATGAACTCATGGTGACACTCTGCACCTTGGCCTCAGTTATTCAGACAATTAAATCCCTGAATTTCTCTTCACCTGTGCTAAGGGAATGTGTCCTGCCCATTCCCCGGGTCACTCCCTGCCATGGCCCTGCAGCTCATCTGCTCATCACTGCCTGGGTCCTCCTGACTCTTCCCTCTCCTCCTGGGCACTGACCCACCTGTCTTCACACAGCCTGGGGGTTCTCAACAACTGTAAAGTTTTATGGTCACAAAATAATACTGCAAACACAGTCAGGGGAACAAAACCTATACCTCAGGAGGGGCTGCTACTTCTGACTAACACATGGCCTGAGAGTAAAACAAAACATTGTTTTACTGCAAAGAAAATGTCTTCTGAGTAGCCAACAAAGCTTTGTACACAATGGTTTGGACGTGTCTTAATGCTGGGGGGGCAGAATATTAGTTATTTATATTAATTAATTCTAGGTATTTAAACTAACAGTTTGTAGATTCCCCATCCATGGAAGTGTCCCAGGCCAGGCTGGACAAGGCTTGAAGCACACTGGGATAGTGGAAGGTGCCCCTGCACATGGCAGGGGGTGGCACTGGATGGGCTTTAAGGTCCTTCCAACCCAAACCATTCTGGGATTCCATGAATCTATGATATTTCATTTACACACCAATTAGCTGTACTTCTCCAAATATTCATTTTCAGAAGCTATTTATTCTTCAAAAGTTACTTATTTTAAAATACCCAACAAAACAACACCAAGCCAAGGGCATCTGCAAAGTTTTAAGGAACTTTTGGCTCTCCCTGTGCCTCTGGTCGGAGTTTGTTCTCCAGCAGTGGGAGCTCTGGTACAACCTTCCCCAAACCTCCCCCCACCTTAATCCAGTGCTCACATCCAATTACAGTAATGAGCAATCACCCTTCAAGCAACGATTTGTGTGTTTCTACTTTTCAAAACTGGCCTTTTCTTGTTTACCTTCTTCCCTTTACATGTCTCTCTCCAACCCACGCCAAAAAAATCAGGGAGACCCCCAAAGGAAGTGCACTGCAGATGGAAATGTGAAACTCCCGAGCCCAGGAGATGGAAATGTGAAACTCCTGGTGCAGATGGCAGCTCTCCTGGCCATGCCCAAATCCCTGGCTCTCCTCCAGCCTGCCATTAACTCGACTGAGGGACTCTTTGTTTTGGGAGAGGGGAGGACAAAGGCGGCTTTACAGCTTCGACATCGCACCAGTGAGTCTGGAGGGACAGGCAGCTTCTTCAGGCAAGAAAATTACAGAGCTCATTGCAGCAGCTCCACATAACCAAAGAACAATGGAGCCATGGATTATGCCATTATTTATGCACACAAATCTCTCTCCTACACACATCCCGTGCATCTGGAATAAAAGCCACGCCACCAAATGCAGAGCTGGCAGAAAACAAGCTTTCCTTCAGTGAGAAGGGTAAAGAGGATGACAAGCATTTGGGGAAAAAAAGATAAGCAAGGCAAAAAGATTCTTAATCTTCCAAAGCATTCCCTGTGGTTTCCTAGGCCTGCCACACCGATTTCAATCCTTGGAGAAGAATGGTCAGTTTTCATTCCTGGTTTCTCAATGGCTGAGGCAAACAACAGGAGCCCAGGGCCAGGAGCTCTGTTCACACAGAGTATCAGCACATCACCAGCTGTGACAGGATCAGTTCCCAACTCCAGCAGGATGGAAAATGTTTGGGGGCTCTGGAGAGCTAGGAAGAGCCAGCATGCAGCTAGAAGACACTGCTTCCATTGGGAAGGGAAATATAGGGATAAGAGGGAATTTTGGCCTTTCTAGAGTGAGGTGGGGAGCCAGGTAGCAGCAAATGGGCCACATTCATTTTGTCTAAAATTCTCCTATTCCTCTTACTTTAGGGGATCTGGAAATTTCCTTAAGGTAGCTATTTTTGGGAGTTAAATAGGGTTTACAAAAAGGCTGGAGAGGGACTTGGGACAAGGCATGGAGGGACAGGACACAGGGAATGGCTTCCACTGCCAGAGGGCAGGGCTGGATGGAATATTGAGAAGGGATTCTTTCCTGTGAGGGTGGGCAGGCCCTGGCACAGGGTGCCCAGAGCAGCTGTGGCTGCCCCTGGATCCCTGGCAGGGCCAAAGGCCAGGCTGGAGGGGGCTTGGAGCACTCTGAGATAGTGGGAGGTGTCCCTGCCCATGGTAAGGGTGGCACTGGATGAACTTTAAGGTCCCTCCCCACCCAAACCAGTCTGGAATTCTATGATCATTTGACATTAATAAAGGTATCAAACATGGTCTGCTCTCTCCCTCTTCAGATTTACTAACAGACTTTTCCAGCACTGATACCCTCCTTTCTTCAAGATCCTTCAAGGATTCAGCTTAAAATTCAGGTATAAAGTTATATTCCAAGTATTCCAAGTGGGATCATTGTTCCTCATCAAAACTTTAAAGCACATTAGTCATCGAGATCTATGGAGTTTTACTACACAAATACCTTTTTCCAGCACAGGTGTTTTTATTCAACTTACAGATCCACACATGATAGATTCTCTTCACCAGGAACTGGTAATCGATGGGAATTTCATCAGCAAAATTCTGGTAGAAACATGGTTTCAGAGGGATGAACTTGGGGAGCGGTGGGAAGTTATTCACCTTTTCTGGAACACAGAACACAGATTTCAGCTGGGAGCAGAAATGTGTCATATCCTCCACACCTTCCCAACAGTGCTGCGTGTTCACCCTCTCCCTGGACCACAAATATATTGGTTTTCTTCCTCAGCACTATTTATTCTACTACACACAAGGCTGAGAGAGGGGAATAGGAACAAGCTAATAAACATCACGTGGATTTAACACCTCTACACATCAGTGTGAAGTTATGTGAAAGGTGCTGAGAGAAAAAAAAAAAACAAAATCTTTAAATAAGCTCCAGGATGAGCTTCCTCAGGAAGAGGGAGGTGTCAGCAACATCTGGAGGAAACAGCTGCACAGAGGTGTTCACTTACAACCCTTCAGAAATCCACAGCAAGAGGAAAGAAAGGCTGGGGAGTGTCCAGACAAGCAGATTTACCTTCAGCCACCAGCTCTGGGTAGGTAGGAGCATGTCCTGGCCATGGGTCAGGCTTAGGACCTGTTGTAGACTGGGACAATAAGGAAGTTGCCTGAAGGAATTTAAAACTGGAATTCTGTATCCAGGTATCATCCAGTTCATGGAAATAAGTCAGAGTTGGGAAGGAATTCCTGGCTGTGAGGGTGGGCAGGCCCTGGCACAGGGTGCCCAGAGCAGCTGTGGCTGCCCCTGGATCCCTGGCAGTGCCCAATGCCAGGCTGGACATTGGGGTTTGGAGCAGCCTGGGACAGTGGAAGGTGTCCCTGCCAAGGCAGGGGTGGCACTGGATGGGCTTTAAGGTCCCTCCCAACCCAAACCATTTTGTGATTCCATGATTCTGTGTCAGGGATGATCTTGTTTTGAAAACACACAAGATTTTTAATGGAAAAACAGTACATTCAAGTTTTTCCTGCAAGGTTAACCCCTAGGAAAAAATCAAAGAAAAAAAGAAAAAGCTTTGCATTCAAAGACAATAAACCAGCAAATGCTGCCAAAAGCTATATGGTGAAGAAAACCCTACCTTGGGAAGAATTTCTGTTTTAAAATCAAGTAATTAAATGCCTAAATCCTCTGCCACTGTCAGCTCTCCGATTTGTCTGTGTTTGCCTGGATGTGTGCTCCTACATGTTTGGGAATGTTTGCTCTTGCCTTCCAGAGCTGATTAAAGTTTGATTCCAGGGCATTGTGACTAATTGTCTCTAGCCTCCTTCAGCCCCAGTAAACAGAATTAAAAACAACCAGAGGAAGAGATGAAGAATGTCCTGGGAAAACCTCCAAATGGCGCAGGAGACAAGAGGAAATGTCTGAACAAGAGCTGTCAGCACAAGAGTTCCCCTTCTCTTCCCATTATCTCCGGCTGAGGAGACATTTTGCAGGAGCAGCGCCTCAGCTCCGTTTGAAGGTTGGCAGGGAAGAGCCTAGAGCTGCAGCCAGGCTTTAGGAAGGAAAAAGGCTTTCCCTCATGCATATTTTCACACAGAAAATATGGTGAGAACGCCCACTGGGAATACATCAGAAGTAGCTATGGAATAATGTCTGAAGTCACCAGCCCAATTTGACTTCTCCTGATAAAAACAAACATCAAGCCCCTCCTCACTCATCTCCCTTAAACCCACTTTACATTAATTCAGTTTCAGTTTGAGTTACTGGTTAACACCACTGCTGACTCCATCCCATGGAGACCTGCTGGCCCACAGATGCTTTCAAAGTCCACGGGAATTTGGACTCCTTTGCATTAATTTTTTGTTTGCTGTAAACACCTAATGGGATTTCTCCTGCACAGTGTGTCCCTGCAGCCTAGAAAGGGATTTAACAATGCTGGATCAAGGGAAAGGGAGGGGACTTAGCTTTTAAAGCTGAAAGGACAGGTCTCTAGGGAAGCCAGTAAGACCAAGATTAATCAAACGCAGTAAAAGCAGATTTTCTAACAATTTTTTTCTGAGGGATGAGGAAACTTTCGTTCTGTCCCTCTTCAACAGCTGAAGCTGCAGATTGTTCCTTTGGTTCTGCTCTCTCCCATTTTCTGTTATGGACAGCAGAGCTGCTGCCAGCTCCCAGTGCAGAGCTCTCATATGGTGGGGCCAAAACTAAGCAGCCACTGCAGTTTGTCATTTTTCAAGCTCATAAAATGGTCCAAACACCCCCACAGTTGTTTGCTAGGTACACAAAGCTGGGGATTACACCTCTTCTCTGCTGCTGCCCAGCTGCTGCCCACCTCCTCCCACCCAGAGACCCTACAGTTCCCAGCTGTTCTGTGTTACTTCTGAGATTAGACAAAATAAATTACATGAAAATATCCCCTTTCATGTCTGACTGCAGAGCTTGGAGTGCTACAGTTCTCCCATCAAGGCTGGGATCAACACATCAGATCAGCAAATGTACCCCATGCTTTCAAAAACCAAACTGCATCACCCATGAGCAGCAGCTGGAGGCAAATTCCAGACTTCTTCTTATTTTAAAAAAGTTGGAATTTTGTTGCTAATTTCACTGCAAGTAAAATTCAGATGGATTAATGTCAACAGCACGGCTAGAACACTGTGGAAAGCCTCTGGAAAGAAGGAATTATTCTCATGTACTTTTTTTCTGAATAAATTCCACCCTCATAAAACTTTCAAGTAAGTCACACCTGAACCTTTATCACTTGAGCAGAAACCTCAGGTGACAGATCAGGACACAGCAGGAAAGTGAATGTGACCAAGGCAAGAGAAGTAGCTGAAGAGCTTTAGGGATCACCAAGGTCTTGGGAAGGGACACAGGTCACATTCCTGACATGTTACAGCCACCACAGCATCATGAGCAACTCTCTGAAACCACTCTCCCTGCTTGCTGTATCTGAGGTGCTCTTACCTGCCATTTTTAACACTTGTGTTCCCTGGTGAGGTTTCAGACAGAGCAATAGATCTGTTGGAGAAAGAAAATCAGGTCAGCACACGTCACTAACCAGCACCCAGAGAACCTCCTGGAACTGGGAATGTTCCCAGTGTGTGACAAACAAGAGCCTGGGGTTCCCACCACAAACCACTGGTGTCCATCACCCAAAGGAGGAAGGCTGGAGCCTCCCAAAAAGGATCCTGATTTCTCCTTGTGCAGAGGAAGCTCTGCCAGCACCTCATTCAGCCACTTGGAAGGTTTGTATTATCCAGCAGCAAACAAATGTGCCCCTGGCAGTCTCTGGCAAAGGCTGAGGATGCTCAGGGAGCCCCTGCCAGAACACCTGCAGCTCCCAGGAGCAGCCACACAGGTCAGGGTGGGACCCAGCAGAGCTCACATTGGAAGAGAAATGTGTAGAGCTCACCAGACTTAATGCCTCATTTAGGTGTTGAGATGATTTGTTGGCTCCTGGCTCTCGGTGGTGCTTCCTAGCTCCTGGAACAAACAGATAATCCCTGTTAGCTGCTTAACAAAAAAATAATCAGCTGGAACCAAACCCAACATCTCTTGTTATTTTTAGAAATTCTGCACAAATGCAGATTCATTCTTCCTGTTACCACGACTGAGAGTGGCTGTAATTCTGGCAGAAGGAAATCCTGGGAAGTTTACCCAGCCATCAGCTGTGTTGCTGATTTTGGCAGAGCTGATTCCACAGATGAAATACACAGAGAGGTCTTTGCTGAGTTTTAATTCCACCCCTTCTTCCTTAAGGATAAAAACAGCATGTGTCCCTACCTGCAAATCCCAGAACGGAAACACAGAACACACAAACCAACCCTGCAAACCAGCACTGTGGTGTCTGACAGAAACAAAGGCAGTCTAGACTAAAATCTGCCCCTAAAAACACCTCAGAACAGCCACACTGTATCCAAATCCCTCAGGATTTACAGCAGCTGGTTCCCCTTTGCTGCACCTCGGTGCTGTCCTCCCGTGTGCCCCAGGTAAGGTCTGGAGGCTGCAGTTTTGCACTGGCACAGCTCTTTTCTTGGTTGCTTTTGTTTTTCTTTTCATTTGAGCTACTCTAACCCAGCCTGTGGAGACAACAGCACCCAGGGCTGTACCAGCAGCCTGCTCTTCCTCTGAAGAGATGTACAAGCTTAGATATGCTTGCACAAAGGAGAACATATTATTTTCCTGAAGCAGTCTCTAGGAAGCCCCAGAGCGTGGACAGGAAGGAGGCTCTGTCCCCTGGGAGCTGCTCAGGGATCCATCCCTGCCACAGCTGAGGCCTCAGGGCTGTCCCTCAACACCAACACTGCCCAACACCGTTTTGTAACTGATGGTTTGGAAATGGGAGCCTTTTGCTTTGCGTTTTTCAAATGTGTGAATAGAAAACAAAGGATGAAGACGGTTAAGAACGCCATTAAAACTTCATCCCACCCTTCTGCAGCTGCTCCCAGCTGAGGTCTGTGAATTTTGGGGGGAGAACAAATGGCCCATGAACACCAGCTACCCTAAAGCACTAAGAGAGTGGAATCATTTACTGAAGAATGAGCCTGCAAATTATCCTCTTCTTCAGAGGATTATTTAGCTACCGCACTTCAGTGTTGGCGTCCTACAGCTACAGAGAGGTGTCTATCCACTGGAAAAGGGATCAGAAGGAAAGACTGAGGGGGACGTTCCTTCCTCCCACCCAGAGACCCTAGGGTTTCCTGCAATGGCCAAACAATGGTTTTCCTGTGCCCTCCTCTCAAGGAGACCTGTGGTGCTGCAGAGAGGCTTTAACTCAAATAAATAATTAAAACCCCCAGACAAAGCAGCATTCTGGTGATGCACCCCCTTCCATAGAAAGATGTGGTTTGGATCCACAAAGTAGCCTTAAGAACAATTCTTTCAGCAAGGATAAGCACACATGGACATGTTTTACACTGAGTAATCACTTCCTGAGATGTGCTGACCTTCTCAGCCTCTGGTAAAAGGATAGGGAGCTTCTTCCCAGGAATTTCTCCCCTATATCCAATCTAACCCTACCCTCTGTCAGTTTGAAGCCATTTCCCCTTCTCCCTTTTCTACATCCTCTTATAAACAGTCCCTCCCCAATATGTAAATCAGATCTCTATTCAGCTGGATATTTTCAGTTCAATTGAGAACAGGTAAAACCCAACACCCTGCACCCACTGCAGAGATTTTCTTCATCTATAAGCTGCTGCTTGTGGAGAGAGGAAAATCCCACACATGCTAAGGAAGCTCTGGCGTGAAGTGAACTTCCTTTTTCCATCCGTGGTCAATGAATAACTCCCAAGTTCACAGTCCAATGCACATGACTCAGGAGTCCACTGGAGACACTTGGAGCTTTTCTTCACCAGGATTTTGCAGACAAAATGCCCTGTGTCAGTTCCAGGGACACCACTTCCCATTCAAATCAAGACACAAACACAAACAGTGCTGTTTTCCCAGGCAGACAACAACAAGATTCCTTTAAATGACTGCACTGTGAAACACTGCACCACCTCAGATTAGGGAAAATTTTGTGAAGAAATACCAGTGGGCATCTGCTTTGAGCCACATTCTGAGTATCACAAAATCCNCCCACAGCGCTGCTCTCCAGCCTCTCATTCCCAGTCTGTCCCTGCATCCAGGGCTGCCCCATCCCAGGGCAGGATCTGACATTTGCCCTTGTCACATGACTGGGGTTGCCCAGCCCCAGCGTTTGTCAGGGACTCTCTGTGGGGCCTCTCTGCCTTCCAGGGGGTCAGCACCTCCTCCCAATTTAGTATCCCCTGCATTCCTGCTACTGCGAATGCACTCCTTAGTCCCCTGCTTTATACTGCCCATATCAAGTAGTTTTAAAAGTTATTTGTTATTTCTCCCTGCTGTTTTCTCCCCTATCACAGAAAGGTGATAGAGAACAAGCAAAGGCCAGGCCAGAAGGGGAGCAGTGACAGGAGGTGGCAGAGCTGAATTCACTCCTGCTTTGCCATAAACCCACCAAGTGATCTGGAGCATGTCCCCAAGACCAGATTCACAGGACACTGGCTCCTCTTGTGCCCTGCAGATGTCCCAGCCAATCTCAGAAGAGCCCAATATCCCAAGCTTTCGATCCAACAAATCCCCCAGTTTCTGAGTTCTTGTTTTAGGATATTTTCTGTACAGCCCTTATATTTTCATTCTAATTTGATGACTCTGCTCCCAGGGAACAAGTGACAGGACAAGAGGAAATGGCCTCAAATTGTTCCAGGGGAGGTTCAGGTTGCACATCAGGAGGAATTTCTCCATGGAAAGGGTGGTCAGGAATCAAAGGGCTGCCCAGGGAGGTTTGGAGTCCCCATCTGTGGAGGTGTCCAAGGAAGGTCTGGACGTGGCACTTAGTGCTCTGGCCTGGGGACAAGGTGGGCATTGGCCACAAGATGGCCTCGATGACCTTGCAGGTCTTTTCCAACTTTAAGGACTCTAAATCCACGATGCAGCGAGGCCAAGAGCTGCCACACAATCCTGTACTCCAGGGTTTCATCCAGAGCACTTTGCCAAGGGCAAACAGAGGGGCAGGATCCCAGCACAGAGCAGAACTGTCCACACTCCCTCATCAGCAAGGATTTAACAATGGGAACACAAGCGGAATGAGAAACCTGGGCACAGCACACATCTCCTGACAGTGGAGCTGAGCCTTTGGGGAGGAGCTTTGGAGACTACCAGGCTTTCAGAACCCACCCTGAGCCAGCAGAGCCCAGACCTTCCAGAGGAGCCTGAAAGGAACGAGACACTGGCAGGGATCCCAGAGATTGGGATTTGAAATCACCCGGCTGGGCAGAGAGCGCAGCCTCTGCTGCTCCCAACACCAGCAAACGCCTTTCTCATTATCTCTCCAGTTGAATTTAAGGAGAAAGTGGTGCCTCTGCACTCGTTTCAAGACAAAAGGCTGGGTTTGAGCCCTCAGCTCCTACCATGAACTTCCCAGAGAGCCCAAGGCAGCAGCAGCCATTCCAAAAAAACCAGCTCAGCACTATAAACCCAGAGCTGACACAACTTGGCTTTGGTGGTGTTTCCTCTCCCTGACACACCACCAGCCCCCACAGGGTGGGACACTGTCCCTGCAGTGACACAACCGGCCAAATAATAACTCCAAAAGCCACCCAGCACAACCAGGGAGAATGGGGAAACTGTATGGCAGCAGTGCCCTGAGAAAAGGAACAGGGGACAGTGAAGTTACAAGGGTTATCCCGCTCCCACGCCATCCCAGGAGGCTCCTGGGGACTCCCAGCTATACAGGGGCTTCTGCTGCCCCATCTCCTCCCACCCTGGAGCAGATGTGGAAGCAATTCCCCTCAGGGCTCCCCCAGCCTGCTTACACAGCCCTGTACCTGCTGCCTCAGCAGGGGGACAGGAGCCTTAATTTGCCTAGGCAAAACCCACAGCAGATAAATATAGATTTTGGTACAACCACACTCAGAAGTGAAGCGTGGCCGCTCAAGAACAGAAGCTCAGACGGCTCAAGAAGACAGACAGCACAGAAACACTTGTGCCTAGGACACAAGCCTGTTCCACCCCTGGTCACCTGCTCAGACTGGCCTCACACAAAAGAATTGGACTGCAGACAGCAGCAAAAATATTAATTAGCCCAGAATAACACTGAAATGCAGATAAATCAATCCACCAATTGCCTAATTTCTAACCCACTGCTCTCTTCATCACAGGTTCCACAAAGGAGTTTCTTGAGAGAGCTACAAAACACCGAGGCCAGAAATTAGAAGGGGAAATCAGAAGGGGAAATAAAACTACAACATCCAGGTGCTGTCTATCGAGGGCAACACACACATCTCCGGCACCCGAACCACACAGATCAGAGAGGTTCACCCCCAAAATCCCTGGAGTCACGAACCTCCCTGGCGGCAGCGGGGCCGCTGTGTCACCCTGTCCCCGCTGCGTCCCCCCGAGCGCTGCCAGCCGCGTCCCCAGGGCCAAGCCGGGAAGGGGCCGCGGGAAGCAATTCCCGAGAGCCCTCGGCAGCGGATGGAGCCGGCAGCGCCCGGGGCTGGGGGTCTCACCCGCCGCGGCACACGGGACACAGGACACAGGACACGGGACACGGGACACGGCCCGGCTCCTCCCGCCCGCTGCTCCCGATAGCGGCTCCCACCGGGGCCGCCCCCAATCCCTCCCCCGCCCGGGCTGTCCCTGATTCCTCC
>VWZV01017071.1:241602-252892 GCA_013397155.1 Irena cyanogastra | reverse complement strand
CCCCCCCCCCCAGCAGCTCCTCTGAAACCCAGGACCAATATAGCCATGCCGAGCTCAAGGTCCCTGCCCCTTCCCCCCACAAATCCGCTTCCCTCCCCGCTTCTGCTTCGCTGGCACTGAGCTGCTAATAGGCTTCGTCCTCCTCATTTTCCAGCTGCCCCAGATCTGGGCTGGCTCTGCCCCGCCGAGCCGCGCGGGGGGGGATGCGCGGCACCCCCGGGACTCGTACGTGCCTCCCGGCATCTCTGCACCCTCTAATCCCCGCCCCGGCCCCCGCACCCCGGCCGGGCTCAGCCTGGCGTCGCTGTCGAGGGTGCTGGGCAGCCACCGCCGCGCCAAAATAACCCCCAGGGCCAGATTATGGCTATTTCCAATCTCCTGGGCCTGTGCAAATCCCCGCTCGGGTAATTCCCTTCTGCCTCTCTCCTCCCCTGGGAGCCATCGGCTCTGGTGAGAGATGTGTTTTGTAGAGGCACTCCTGTGAGTGACAGTCCCACTGCTCAGCCACCTGTGCCCCAGCACCTGGCAGCGTCCTGGGGTCCCTTGCTGCTTGGGGGAGGCTGGGACGGGGCAGTGAAGCCTCACTGGGCAGAGGGGCAGCCGAGGTGCCACCGGTCCCCCAGGGATGCTCAATCCCCAGGGATGGCTTTGGTCCCTCAGGGATGCTCAGTTCCCAGGGATGGCTTTGGTCCCTCCTAGGGATACTGTCAGTCCCTCAGGGGAGCCATCAGTACCCCCAGAGATGCTTAATATCCCGGGGATGCTATTGGTACCCCCAGGGATGCTCTATATCCCAGGGATGCTATTGGTACCCCCAGGGATGCCATCAGTACCCCCCAGGATGACACCACTGTATCCCCTGGGGCAGGTTTGCTTTTGGCTGCTCTGGGGAAGGACTCACTCCAAATCCAGGACGGATCCCTCCTGCATCCTTTGACTCACTGATTAACCCAATGCCCCACATGCACCAGGTGATTTTGGGGCTTACCCGAGCTGGGCTTCTCTCGGGGCTCTGTGATGTCCCCCGACTCGAGGGAGTCACTTCCCATCCCTGACCCTCCCCACATCCTCTGCCTGCACCTCTGCCGTGGTTCTGAGCCTGGGAGAGCAGAGCTGATTTCCCCGCGGTGGGCAGGGCAGGGATGTCCAGGGCATCCTCACATCCCCCGCAGCTGCACCAACCCCGCCGCCCCAGGGCCACCCCTTTCGCAGGCGGATGAGGGGACCAGGAGGGCCATGAGTGATCACCCCCAAATCACCACCCAGCTCCGATGGCCAAGACGTCCCCAATTCCCTGGATCCCGCTGCCATCTTCCCCTGCGCTGCCGGACCGCGGGGACCGCTCCCCTCTCCAACACCCAGCCCCGAGCCTTGTCCCGGGACGGGACCGAGGTGGTGGCATGGCGGGGGGCACGGGGAGGGGGTGCCACCCCCGGCAGGAAGCGGCGTCGCTCGTTATGCAACGTTAATTGCAGCCGCCGGCAGCGCGGGTGATGCATCGCGGCCGCCGCGCCCTCACGCCCGCGGCCGATACTCCGGTACCCGGAATTACCGGCAAGCACCGGGCTGAGCACGGCCCGGTACCGCCGGCACCCCCCAGCAGAGCCCAGCCATGCCAGCCCACAGCGCCCCAAAATCCCCAGCGATCCCAAAGGCCTCGGGCAATGGCGATGGCCAAATCCCGGCCCCCGAGGGCCCCCGCAGCTGGAGCTGGGGGTGCTGGGGATGATGCTGTCCTGGAGAAGGAGGAGCCCTGACCACCCGCCGTGTGCCCGCAGCCTTTTGGGGCTCTAATTACCATCCTGCTAATTACCCGGCCGTGCCCGCCGCTGGCACCTGACCCGCTCGGGAGACGCTCGCCCCAAATAACTGACGTGGAGATACGGCCGTAACCTGGCGATGGCAATTACAGCCCAGCACGGTTAATTGCTGCTCTGACTGTAAACCCGGCTGAATCACCGAGTTGGCTCCATCAGGGTCCCCTCGTGCCGCAGCCATGGATCCCCGAGGCGGCTGGACCATCCCCTCATCTCCCCTGCGACCCCCAACCAAACTTCTGGGGCAAATCCCCTGGATTTCGGGGATGGGAAGGAATGTGGGTGCGAGTGGGGTGGCTGCAGCAGCTCCAGCGTCCCCCAAATCTCACTGTGATCAGGGGAAACGTCTCAGTAGACCCCAAATCTCGGATATTCAACCACCCCACCCACTCCACCCCACCCCCGTGCCTCAGTTTCCCCACCGGCGAATTTAGCATCTCCTCCCACCACAACCGTGCCACCATCGGCCACACAAACGGGGGGGGGCACTTAGGAGGGGGTGAACCTCTTCCCCCACCGGGGGAGGCAGCAGGGAAACTCCACCCCGGGGCCGATGGGGCTAAAGCAGGGCTCAGGATAAAAGAAACAACGGAAGGGTTAAAAAAATAAGTAATAATGATCTCCAGCCGGCAATTAAAATGTCCCGGCGGTGGTATTTGCTCTCCTCCCACTGTAAACACTTCTTGCCCAACTCCCGGCCCGCTGCCACCGGCCAGCCCTTATGTAAGTGGCCCTGTGGCACGGTGTGGCCACGGGGCCCGGCCGTGGCGGGGCGATGGCCCCGGTGCGGCGGCTGCGCGTGGCCCCGCGGTTGGAGCCATCCTGTCCCACTGACACACTTTCTGCCCCTGGCCACGCGCGCTTGTGTAACCACGGCCGTTAACCCTTCCGGGCCCGCGGCCACTCCGGGACCGGGCCGGTGCTCAGGGCAGCACTCCGACCTCCCGCCACCGGGAGCGGGGATTTGGGGGCATTTTGGGGTGATACCTCCAGCTGGGGGCACCCATTTGTAACCCTGAGCTGAAACTCCAGGTGAGGGACACGGGTCTGTCCCTGCACAGTGCCCAGGTCGCCTGTCACCCCCCAGACTCAGCCGTGTGTGTCCCCTCCAGCCCAGCACCGTTCACCCCAGACCGTGCTGGAGGCTCCGGTGGTTTCGGCAGAGGCAGAACCGCCCTCCCCGGAGCCGGAATGGGCCGGCACACCCTCCTCTCCATCGCCTCCGCCCCAAGGGCGGGCATCTCTCTCACCCCAAAACAAAACAAAACATCCCTGCATGATGCAGCCACGGGGGGCCAGACCCCCCCTCTGTGGTGCAGAGAGGATGATGGCCCCATCCTCCTCCTCCTCCTCCCCCTATCCCTCCCTTCGGCTGTATGATCTCACTGCTTCGGGGCAATCACCCCAAAAGCCTCAGCACCCCATTGAGCCTGGGATGTGCTGTGCCTGCACTGCTGCTGGACGATTTTTGGAGCTGCCCCCCCCTCCCATGGGCATAACTGGGTGCCCCTGGCTGGGGGGCGAGGGCTGCTGGGAGGGGCGTGTTTTGGGGTGCACTGGCAGATCCCTGCACAGTCCCCCAGGGTGAGCCTGCATGGCTGTCACCCCACAGGGACAGAACATGGCCACCCCTTCTCCTGGAGGGCCACACGAGGCCATGGTGTCCTTGCCGGAGGTAGCGGGGCGAGCATCTCGGCTCTGAGTACTTCAGAGGTGGCTCCGTGCCTCTGGGGCCATCCCTGCCCCAGATACCCCCAGTGCCCTGGCTCATAACCGAGGGAACCTGCTGGGAAAGCAGGTCTGTGCCTCACCCCTCTGCCAGGCCCCATCGATGCCACAGGACGGGCCCCCCTGGTACTTGGCAGCAGCCCTGCAGCCCCCCCGGGTTCCCCAGCCCCAGCCAGGGCACCGGGATGCTCCAGTGCTTCACTTCCACCACCTCTCCCCTTAAAGGGGGACTCTGCATCCCCCTGGTGCAGCCAGAGCAGGGAGAGGAGGATGAGTCCAGGCTGCACAGGGACCCACAGGGACCCACAGGGACAGGCAGGGACCCACAGGGACAGGCAGGGACCTACAGTGCCACCCCATTTCCTGTTCCTGCCCTAAACCCCGGCTCTGCTCCTGCATCCCCTGCAGCAACCTCCACTGCACTTCCCCACAGCCACCATCCACAGTTGTGTTTTGCTGTTGGGGCAGGAATAAACAAGGAAATAAAGCAAATTATCACCCCTTTCTATCTGCTGTTGGCTTTGCTATTAAACAGCCTCCAGGGCTGCAGTGCCTCGGGGTCTCCCAGCACGCCGGCACTTTGGCCATCGCTGCCAAAAAATCCCATCCCCATCCCCATCCCTGCACCCCGGGGAACCCCAAAGAACCAGGCCCGTGCCGGGTGTTCACAGCCCCAGCTCCAGGCACAGGGACACCAGCAGCACCGAGGCCAAGTGGGCAGCAGGGAGAATTTAGATGACACAACCACAGCCCCGTGCTGGGCTGGGATTCTGGAGGGGGAACTGCTTTCCTAATTGATTAGCAAAGATTTCCTGGAAACTTTGGGCCAGAACAGCGCCCAGCTGCTCTCACCCTGCCCCGGGGCAACCTCTGGCCACCTTCCCTTGCAGGCACGCGAATGGAGGTTTCGCATTCTCCCCAGTCCCCAGCAAAGCGCTGTTTTTTCCCTGTCCCGTGGTGCAGTGTGTGCCCCCAACAGGGAAATCGCAGCTCCGGACGGGCGATGCGGCTCCCCCAGGGCCGCCCGGCTCCTGCCCGGGCTGCTCCGGTTCAGCAGCTCCGGTTCAGCAGCTCCCGTGCCACGCAGCGCCGTGCCAAGGCCAGCCCCGCCGGCGCAGGACGCAGCCCTTTGCACTTTGCCTGCTGCACAAGGGTGGCAAAGGTGAGGCAGCGGGGAGGGGGACCTGCCAGCCCGGGGTGGGGACAAACCGGGCTGCGGTGGGAGAACCCCTCCGGCGCTGCTGCTAAACCGGGGGGAATTATCTCCCTGGGGCTAAAAAAAGGCTGGAGAGCGGCTCTGCTCACCACATCCGATAAACCGGGCTGATTTAGACATTAGCAGCTCTTTAAATAGCCGCCGCGAGTTCAAAGTTAAACGTGACAGGGAGCAGGGACAGGGGCGTCGAGCGGGGGACAGGGACCACCGGCCCCCCACCACTGCTCTTCCCTCTCCTGGTGCTGACTCTCCCTGGGGTTATCAGGGTGGGGGATCCCAAATCCCGTCTGGACCCCTCAGGACCCCACAAAGCCAGCGGGCAGCTTTCTCCTGCAGGCTGTTTTTTTGGGAAGCGGCGGGCACGGCCATCCCCGCTCCGGTACCCGGGCCGGGCGCGGCCGTCGTGCGGGAGGGCCGGTGGGTGCCGGCCGCCCTCGGCCGCGCCAGCGTGTGCACGCCGCCGAAACGGGCAGGGAAGCTCCTCCTCCGCCCTCTCTGATTTTTCCAATGACAGATCTAGGTCACTAGGACAAGTCGCAAAGGCTGCCGAGCCACCGCACGCTCCTCGCCACGCTGCTTGCAAAACAAGTGAGCAGGAGGGCTGGAAATCGTATAGGATTATACAAGGCAAAGCCTCTTCCCCGGCCCCGGCGCAGCCGCGGCGCAGGGAAGGACAGGAGCGAGGAGCTGCTGTGGCCCCCGGGGAAATGGGGCAGAGCGGTGGCGGGTTTGGGAAGGAAAATGGAGATTGAATCAATTTGGCGTCGCCATGCGGCGTTTGGGCTTCGAGAGAGATGAGGACGCGGGACTGCGGGAAAAACGCCCGACTGGAGGGAATGGTGGGATATCAGGAAGGTTTGGCCCTAAATTAGGGTCAACACCAGAGGGGAAAGGAAAAATATTTTTAAAAAAGGAAAAGTTCGCCCAGTTGCTAATTAAGCCGGTGCTGGCTGTGTAAGTGCTACGCAAGAGCCAGGCGTGATCGCAATTAGGCAGGCGTTAATGCTTTCCTCCGTCCTAATAAAGGTGAAAACCCAGGATGTCGAGGGGCAGGAAGGGGATGTGGGGGGCTCGCCTCGCCCTCCTCACCCAGCCCGGCCCCACCGTTCCACAAGAGCGCGGCGGGGGCAGAGCCGCAGCACCCGCGGCGCAGGGAGGAAGCAGGATTTGAGGAGCTCGGGGATGAACGTCCTGGTACCCACACCCCAAAATGTGCCTAAGGACGTGCGCCCCCAAAACACACCTATGGAGGGGCATGAAGGAGTCCTGGCAGGGCGAAGGGCTCGGGGAAGGCAGGTCATGATCGAAAAATGATTTAAAGGAGGATGAAAATCCCAGCCCAGCACGCTGGGAACAGAGCGAGTCCGGCCACCGCTGCGTCACCATCAGCAGGCCCCGCTGGATTGTCCCGCTGGACCCTTCCTCCCTCCATCCTCCTCCTCCCCACCGCCTGCTTGGCAAAGCAGAGGGGCGAAAAGTAGGAATTGCCTTTGGTATCGGGTAAAACCAGGCAGGTGCTGGCACAACTCACCCCTACCCTGGAAAAGGGGCACCCAAAATTGCACCTGATCCCTCGCCCGTCCCTGCAGAAGCCTCCCAAACTGCCCCCCACGCCGTGGGGAGGGGGAAAAAGGGGGAAAAACGACAATAAATCCAGCCCTGGTGGGAGCAACATATTGAAGAGGAGATTAAGGGGTTTAGTGCGGGGAAAAGCTTAAGAGTGCGTCTAAGCCGGCGTCGGAAAGCAAAGCAAAATAAACAAGAATTTTATTCCTAACGAAGGGGGAGCTGGAGGAGGCAGAGCAGCCCTGGCGGGGCTGGTGCGAGTTCCCCCCTTGTTCCCCTCCGCGGGGCTGCTGCGGGCCCCCCCTTGTCCCGTTCCAGGGAGGCTGATGCGGGTCTCCCCGTGTCCCCAGTGGGGCTGGTGCCATACCTTCCGCGGAGCTCATACGGGTCCCCTCGTCCCCCTCCAGCAAAGTTGACGCGGGTCCCCCCTTGTCGCTGTCCGGGCTGACACCGAGTCCCCCCGTCCCTCACCGGCGGGGTTGATGCGGCTCCCCCGTATCCCCGTCCGGGCTCGACGTCGGGTCCTCCCCGTCCCCCTCCGCCAGGCTGTCCCCGATCCCCACCGGGACCAACTTCTGCCGCTGCCCCCCGCAGCCCCCAGCCCCCGGACCCACCTCGCATCGTGTCCGCCGCGGTCAGGGCGCCGGGGGGCGCATGGGGCGGCGCGGGGGTCCGGAGCGGCGCGGGGCGCGGCGGGGAGCGGCGGCACCGGGAGGCACCGGGCGGCACCGGGAAGCACCGGGNCGGCGCTGCGCGGGCGCTGCCGGCGCCTGCCCGGGACCGGGGTCTGCGCGACCCCCGCCCGGCTGTGGCGACTCGGAGCTGCCCCCGGGGCTGCCCGCCCCCGGGAGGGACGTGCCAGTGCCCGTCCTGCCCCGGCTCGCCCAGGCACGGGGCCGGCTGCGTGTCCCGCTGAATCACTGCTCCCTTGCTTCACTTCGCTCCCGTGCAGGGACCCCGCTCGGCGCGGGGACCCCAAAAAACCCTTGCAGGACAGGACAGGGCGGGGGGCCTCTGCCGAAGGGGCAGCGCCCGGCACCGGGGGTTGTGGAGAGAACAGGGACCCCCGTGCGGCTGCCCAGTGTGCCCATGCCAGGGTGCAGATGCTGAGCTCTGGGGGCACGTCCCACCCGGAGCCCTGCGGGTCGGGAATGGTGCCGCGGAAGTAGTGGGAAGCTTTGAGGGTGGCAGGGAGGCATTCCCACCCCATCCTTCAGGCTGGGATACGCACAGGTAGTTTTGGGGCCCGGGGTTGTACCCTGGATGGAGGATAAGGACACTTGGGCACTCTGGTTAGGACGTGCAGAGGGATGGTGGCTCCGGGGCACGCAACGCGGCCTCGCCGTGCAGAGCCCGAGGTGTCGGCACGGGGCAAAGTCCCCTGGCTGGGGTTTGTGGTGCACCAGGTCACCAGAGTCCTCCCTGGTGCCACATCACACGGGTGGAGGCCGTTGGTCCTGGTAATGCTGGGCCAGGGCTCAGGTGCCAGGCTCGGTGCTCAGCAGTGCCCAGAGAGGCCTGGGGACGGTGGCACTGCCTGGAGACCTGATGTGTGTGGGGAAGGCATCTGCCATAGGCGGGAGCACTGCTCCCACTGCAGACACGGAGCTGCATCCACCGTGGGTGTGGACCTGGCATCACCACAGGCATGGATGTGGCATCTGCCATGAGCATGGCATCCAGTCATGGTCACAAGCCTGGCACAGCCACATCAGCCATGGACGTGGAGACAACATCCATGAGAGGCACAGATGCAGCCACCATCACCATCACTGCACATGGCATCAGTGCCTCCTCCCTGGATGGCCTCCTGCCCTCACAGCTGGGCCCTGAGGGGACACCTCAGCCCCCCAACACTCAAATCATGCATTTAATGCCAGCTGAAGGGGGAATTTCAACCCACATCCATCCCAGAGGCTGAGCTGAGCCGGGGGTGCAGAGATGCTGATGGGCCGCTGGCAGAGGGGCTCCCCTGCTGTTCCTGGAGCTGTCCCCCTGCTCTGGCACAGGCAGGTGGCAGAGGGACGCTGGGGCCGAGCCGTGGTGGCACTTTGCGTGCTCCCACCCATGTGCCGAGAAGCGGCCGGCTCTACTCCGGCGCGGGAGCGGCTGCGGCGGGGAGGGGGACGGGGCAAGGGCGGGAGGTGCGGGGGGCGGAGGGGCCGAGCCGCCCGGCGCGCTCCAGTGCTGCTGCCTGACATGATTTTGCTGATGGCGATTGGGAACGGGTTCGCTGCTCTCGCGGTCGGATTCGCTCCTTCCTCCCGGCTTTCCTACCTACTCCGCATGGATGGGCACGCAGACGGGACGAGGGGCGACGTCTCGCCTCGCTCTTCGCAGGCTCCTGCGAGCGCAGCCCCGGATGGAGCCGGAGATGCCACCCCCGGTGCGCATCCCGAGCGGCCCCGGTCGGGGGCAGCCCCTGCGCCGGCGGCGTGCGCGGCGAGGCCGCTGCCGTCCCCCGGGGTCACGGGAGCTGCCCCAAGCGGGTCACCCTCATTAGCCCCATTTCAGATGGGGAAACTGAGACCGGGAGCAGCGCAGTGACTCTTCGTGGCACGCAGGGTCCGGCCCGGCGAACTCGCCCCTCCCAAAAGGCGGTCGCCGATTGCTGCTGTTGGGGCAGTCGTGGCTGAATCGCGCCAGAGCGAGAGCGAAAATCCTCCCCGAGTGCTCAGCGCAACCCAAAAGTATGAGGTTACATAAGCGGCACCACACCTGCCGTGAGCAACGCGGGACCCACGCAGCCATCCACGCACCCGCTCCCGCCGCCGTCCCCTTAACCCTTCGTGTGCTGCGCCCGCTCCGGCACCGACGGGTTCGGGAATGGCCCGGGAAAGGCCCAGGGGAGAAGGGGATGCTGCAGGGTTACCTGAGCATGTGCTGGGTGCTGCAGGTCTGGGACTCAGCCCCACGGTTTTGGGGCCCCAAGGAGGGAGGTGCAGGGGCTCTACCAGAGCAGGACCCCTTTTGCTTGTGAGTGGGGTCTCACCCCATGGGCTCGGCTGGGTTTGAATTGGGGCCCTGGTCCCAGGAAAGCCAGAGTGAGGTGAAGCCAGATCACTGGTGGCTGAACCCCTGGAGTAACATTTGTTCCAAAGAGAAGAGCAGCCTTGACCAGGGCTGTTTCTGCTGTGGCAGCAGTGGGGGGTCACAGAATGTCCCCTAAAAACCCTGTCCCCCTCCCCACGCAGTGACAGGAGCTGGTGCAGCTCCCTTCACAGCTGGTTGGTGCAGAGACCCTCACCCCAGTATCTACTGGTGCTGCTCCTGGTGCTGGGAACAGTGGGGCTGGAGCACCAGAGCTGCCTTGGGTTCCTGGGTGGTGCCAGGCCCAGACTTGGTGCCAGGAGCTGCACTTGCTGGGGCAATGCCAGGGGACAGGTCCAGTGGGGCTGGATTCAGCCCAGCGCAGGTGGCACCAGTGGCAGAGGAAGAAAATGGCCACCAGGAAGGGATAAGGACTCAAAAACTGACACTTGCCACCATCCTGCACTTCTCCTCCTGCCCCAGCCTCTCTGCCAAAGCTTTGTGACCAGGGCCAGGGCAGACGGCGGGGCCCTGCCGAGCTGTGGCAGCACTGCAGTGGCCACCGCTGGCACGGCTCTGCCGCCAGGATCAGCCCGGCCGGCCCGGAGGTGAGCAGGAATTCCGGATGACACCATCGCGCCTTAATCACTGTTTGCTCTCCCTCGCGCCCCACCCAGCGAGAGGGGAACCTCCTGCCAGCATCGCTCGTCCCACGCCCAGAGCCCCTCACCCCAGAGCCCCTCACCCCGGCTTGGGGACCACCGACAGGGCTGGGCCAGCAGCCCCGAGCCCGGCGAGCCCCGGGCTGGCCCAGCCGGACCCCGCGGTGTCTCTGCCGCGGGCTCCTTGCCAGGGGCACTGCCAGGTGCCTGCCGTGACTCAGTTTCCCCTCTGGAATGGCTGACCTGCCCGGCAGGGAGTGGGTCACGGGGTGAACCCACTGACAGGGGCCACAGCACTGGTGTCCCCACACGTCACCCTCAGGTGGGGGATGTGCCCCGTGGCAGCCCCCAGCCTCAGGGCTGGGCAGAAATCCTGTTAGGGTTCCCAGGCTGGATGAGGGTCCTGTCCCCATTCCCAGGTTGGATGAGGGTCCTGTCCCCAGTCCCAGGCTGGATGAGGGTCCTGTCCCCCTGCCAGGGCTGGATGAGGGTCCTATCCCCATTCCCAGGCTGGATGAGGGTCCTGTCCCCATTCCCAGGCTGGATGAGGGTCCTGTCCCCATTCCAGGGCTGGATGAAGGTCCTGTCCCTCAGTCCCAGGCTGGATGAGGGTCCTGTCCCCAGTCTCAGGCTGGATGAGGGTCCTGTCCCCATTCCCAGGCTGGATGAGGGTCCTGTCCCCAGTCCCAGGCTGGATGAGGGTCCTGTCCCCATTCCCAGGCTGGATGAGGGTCCTGTCCCCATTCCCAGGCTGGATGGGGCCCAGCCATGTCTCCCCATACGGGGCTGGGGCAGCAGTGGGGGCTGGGGGGCTGCAGGAGCACTGCAGCACTTGCAGCCACTGAGCCCTGTTGTGTCCCCCCTGCTCAGGGGCTGGGTCCCACTGCTTTGTCCTCTCCGTGGTGTCAGTGTCACCCTTCCTCCCCACCCTGCCGCTGAAGCGCCTCGGTGGTGCAGGGTGAGGGTCCCTCAGCTGTGCCAGAGCAAACAGGGCAGTGCCCTCAGACCACGGGGATGAGATGTGGCTTTGCCAGCTGTGCCAGTCCTGGCAGCCAGTGGGATCAGGCATGGTGCTGGGCACGTGGCCCCGCTGCAGGGCTGTGAGTCACTGCACCTCGGTGCTGCTTATGCAAAGGCTGGCACGGGCATGGGCTGTGGGGCCGTGGGGAAATGGGGCCGTGGAAAACGGGTGTGATGTGGGGCTGTGGGGCTATGGTGTGGGGCTGTGGAGTGGGGCTGTGGGGCTGTGGAGTGGGGCTGTGGTGTGGGCC
>VWZV01017071.1:230352-241299 GCA_013397155.1 Irena cyanogastra | reverse complement strand
GGCTGTGGGGCCATGGGATTGGGCTGTGGTGTGGGGCTGTGGGGCTATGGTGGGGGGCTGTGGTGTGGGGCTATGGTATGGGGTTGTGGTGTGGGCCATGGGATCCGCTGGTGGTGTGGGGCTGTGGGGCTGTGGTGTTCAGGGACCATGGCATGGGGCTGTGGGGTCATGGGTGGGTGTCATTTGGGGCACACTGCGAGTGCAAAGCAGAGCACGGAGAAGGAGGAAACTGAGGCAGCAGTGGGGTGCATCCCTGAGTCCTGCAGCCCGTGCAGGGCTGTCCCCGTCACCGCCCGAGGCCGGGAGCTGGGGGCCAGCAGGGCCAGGTGTAACCGGAGCCCCCGGGCTGGCCTGACTCGCTGACGGCTCACGTAACGCCTGCCCGGTGCTTATGCAATAGCTGCTGCCATGTGGCTCTAAGGGACACCAAACGCCGGGCAATTACCCGGCCCCTAATCAGCAGCGACGCAGGATAACGAGGCTAATTGGAGCCGTGGCCAGCAGAGCTGCCGGGGGAGGAACATTCAGCCTCCCCCCGCACCCCGAGGGGTGTCCCAAGCAATTAATGACTGCTGAGCCTTAGTTACGGGCTAGGGGCAGGGGGAGGGGGCGGGAACCATGGCCGGACTGGATCCCACTGTGCCCCGGGCAGCGGCTGTGGGTGTGCATCGGAGTGGAGCACGGCATCCCTATCCCTGGCTGCATCCCCATCCCTGGCTGCATCCCCATCCCTTCCTACATCCCCATCCCTTCCTACATCCCCATCCCTGGCTGCATCCTCATCCCTTCCTACATCCCCATCCCTTCCTACATCCCCATCCCTTCCTACATCCCCATCCCTGCCTGCATCCCCATCCCTGCCTGCATCCCTATCCCTGCCTGCATCCCTGTCCTTACCTTCATCCCCATCCATCTGCCTCTCCATTCCCCTCTGCACCCCCATCCCTGCCTGCATCCCCATCACTGTTTGCATCCCTGTCTCTTCCTGCATCCCTGTCCATCCGCACCCTCATCCCTGTCTCCATCTNCCCTGTCTCCATCCCCGTCCCTGTCTCTATCCCCGTCCCTGTCTCCATCCCCGTCCCTGTTTCCATCCCTATCCCTGTCTCCATCCCCGTCCCTGTCTCCATCCCCGTCCCTGTCTCCATCCCCATCCTGCACTCCCGTGGCTCAGTGATGCTCCAAGTAGGTCAGTGGGCCGCGGTGTTGGGTGACCGTGGGTGGCTGCAGCACCCGCCCTAGGGGGCTTTGCTCCCTTTGTCCCTGGTAGCCCTGGGCCTCATCTGAGCCCACCCCCTGCTCACCTTGCTGGGCTCTGTGGTCCCGGGGAGGGGGCAGAGGCAGCGTCTCCCTGGCCCAGACTGCAGAGCCCTGACTCACCTCAGTGCACACACGATGCCCAAATCGGCACTTGAAGGATGGTCCTGGCCCCCCCACGCCGTCCCCTCCCTCGCTGGTGCCCCGGGGGGCTCAGCCCAGCAGCGTGGGGTGCAGGGGCTCCCCGGGCAGCTCCCCCCGGCGCTCGCCCCCGGCTCGGGCGGCGCAGCCTCGGCTCGGCACCGTCCCGGGCGCCGCGCGGCGCTGCTGAATCTCCAGCGTAATAATTAAGAGATAAACAGGAAAGAGGAAAGGGGCAGATTTCATATTCCGCCCCGATCCCCCCGGGACAGATAAAAGCGGAGTGGGGGGACTCAAGGGGGCTTTTTTCCCACTTGTTTCTGCTGAATCAAACATTTTTCCTCCTGCTTAGAAGATTTCCTGACTCCCCCCGTTCCCCCCGCTCCCGCCTTAATGAGGTTTTGCTGTAAAAGTCTCCGAGCCTCAACCATGGCCTTGAGTTAATCTCCAGGCACCTTCAAAACTGGGTTGTTCCTGCCCCCCCCCCAGCCCCTCCTTCACCTCCATCTTTTTGAACTTCCCAGCCACAAAATTGCTGAGTTTCATGTGATGCTGCTTCTCCCGCGCCCAGCGGGGAGCACGAGGGTCCCGGGGTAGGTGGAAGCACTTGGCAATGACACAGTCCCCTAGGGCTGGGGCAAGGATGTGGGATGGTCCCTCCAGGTGGAAAAGCCACCTGCCCTTGAGGGGAACCTCCAATCTGGGGTGAAAAGGGTGTATTTGGAGGTTTATTTTGCCCCCATATTGGAATATTGTGAAAATACTGCAAAAAGCCCATGACTCAGGGCCACCGAGATGGTGGCCCTGTCTTTACCACCAATAGTGAGACTCTGGGGGCTGGTGACAATGGGGCATCACCCTGCGGGGCAGGCAGAGGATGTGGCAGGATGTGGCAGCAGGTGCTCATTGGGTGCCAGGAGCATTCTCCCTCCAGAGCTCAGCTGGGGGTGACTGTGGGACCCCAGGCTGGGGCTGCTGGCAGGAAAACAGTGCTGGTCAAGGTCCTGCCCACTCAGGGCTCTGCCACGGGAGGCAGCTGCTCCCTGGGGAAGGGGCTTGGCAGCTGCACAGCCCCTCGGTGGCATTCCTGCTGGCCCTGGTCCTCAGAGCACCCACCCATCCCTGCTGGGGGGCTCTGGGCACCCCTCCCTGCCTATCACCTGTGTGGGTGCCCAGTCCCGACCACAGCGGGTCCAAAACCCTGGGAATGGGAGAAGCAGGAGCGGAGCTGACAGCACCTGAGCTGCTCGAGCGTGGGTGCTGGCCTGTCCCACCCGTGCTGGAGCCATCAGGCGCTGCCAGGCTCCCTCCTCCTGCCCCTGGTGCTCCCGGCCGCCCGTGGTGCCCGTACCTGGGTGTCCCGTTCCAGAGCCGATCTGGAGGCTTTAGTGCAAGTTAATCCTAGCAATCCCTTAATTCCAGGGACCGAAATAGGAAAGATCAGTAGGTCAGTGGGAAAAGCTCTTGGCCAAAGTTAACATGTTAATGCAGAGAGAAGGTGAGGTAAAGAGCAGGGAAGAGGAAAGTGCTCAGAAATCTGCTGCTGGCCCTCCCCGTGCCCGAGCTCTGGTCACTCTGCATCCCGCTCTTTTGGGGATGCCAAGCACTGGTGGCCCAGGAAAGCTTGGCAGCTCCTGGTCTGGTGCAATTTCGGGAAGGAAGGAGGGTTTTTGCCCTCTCACCAAACACCCCAAGCCCAGCACTCGCACTGCCGAGGCGATCCCGGTGTTAAATCCGCTCTCCAGAGGGGAAAGGTTGCGCATTAGCGCCTGCACCGCTGAGCAGCCCTAATTAGGGCTTGGCAGGCACCCGTCTCAGCCCCGTAAGCACCTTTTTGGCTGCTGCTCTGGAAAAAGCCACGCCGGAGGGCTTAGCTTTTAATGCAGCCAAAGCCCAGGTGAGCCACCCACCGCTGGCCAGCACCAGCAGGCCGGTCCCAGCCCTGGCTGAGGGGCTCAGCTCTGGTTATGGGTCTGGTTATGGGTTCCAGTCCAGCTCTGGCCTCCAGGGGCCTCACCTGGTGGCCCCACACAGGACCCCCGGGCCTGCAGTGACAGTGCTGCTGCTGGTGCATCCCAGCTGGAACCTCCCAGGGCCTTTCTCTGCATTCCCAGCCTCTTTCCCTTGGGGTTGGGTGCTTTTGGGCAATAATATCGTTATGGGAGCAGTTTCCTTAAATCCATCTTTGTTACCACAAGCAGCTTAGCACCAGAAACTCTCTTCCTCTCTGCTCTTTTAATACGATCCCAGCTTAGCAAAGCCCTGGGCTTAGCCACTGCCCCTGCAGTGCAAGTGAGGAGAGGAGAATTAAATAATATGAAAGGAGAAAACAAAGGGCTCTGCTTGATTTAAGCAGCTGGAGCGGGGGGTGGCAGCAACCCAGCCCTGCTCGGGAGAGCCACTGGGGTTATGTGAGGAGGGGGATGCTTGGTGGGGTGATACAGGGTGGGGCCCCTCTGGGATGCCTTGTTTTTACAGGTCAGTGGGTCAGAGATGCTCTGATGCTCTCAGCCATTGCTCCTGCTGACAGATCCCAAGGGAGACAAAGTGCCTCAAACAGCTTACCATGCTTCCTCATGGCAAATATTCCCATTTAATAGAGTTTTTCCATCTTGGGCCCTGCCAGAACCAGTGAATGGCTCAAGAGAACTCAGTGCCCTTTGCAGAGGCAGCATCACACCAGGACGTGGGCCTTCCCCACAGCTCCCACCCCACCAGACCGGGATGGTGCTCCCTGGCTGCCAGGCAGAGCCTGCTCTCGCGCTGTGCCCGTGGGCTCGGGGTTCCTGCTCATCCCTGGCTCCCAGCTGGCCGGGCTGGCTCCCATGGCTGCCGCTGTGGCTCACCTTGGACTCCGCTCCCGGCATAGCCCAGCGCCCGGCTGGGTTGCTGGGGAGACGGGCTGGTTTATTTACCATCGGGGCTGCGATAAGGAGTGTGAAAGGAGAGGAGGAGCACATGGTGTCCAATGTGCCTGACCCACTTTTCCATCGCCCGGGCATTGCTCGCTCTCGGCGATTGGATTGCAGCGGCTGCGGAGCCGCCGGGGCTTGGGGAGCCCTTCCTTCCGAAGCCCGGCCGGGTTGGGAACGGAGGAGAAGCATCCCCCGGGAGCGGACGGGGATGGGAACCCGCGTGGGAGCTCCACGGGGCCGCTCCTCGCGCCCGTCCTTGGCCGTGGTGGCGGCGGGCCCCGGCGGCGCTGGCACAGTGGCCCAGATCTGCCATTCCGCATGGCTGCCCCGGCTGTCCCCGGGGCCGGGGCCGGCAGGCTGGGAGCTCGCCCGGCGCCTCGCGCGCCCGCCCGCTAATCCGACATGACTCTTCCATTAGAGACGAGATGCCGGCAAAGAGCTTTTCGGTGTAGGAATTAACTCCTTCTCCCAGCCCGCAGCTCCCTGACCTGCAGCGCCGGCTCCGGCTCCGTTGCCTGTGTGGCCTGGGGTCTGCGGGATGGGGAGGGGTCCCCAGTTGTCGCCCCCAGCCTGGTGGTGGGCTGGTTCCCCGGGGTCCTGGCAAAGTCCTTACACACGCATCTGCCATCCTCCTCCTGGGAGAATGCGGGATGCCAGCAGAGACTGGCCACTGAGGTGGCAGAAGGGGCCAGAGAGGGGCTCCACGGACCCCCCTGGGTGGCAGGAGGGGCCCCAGCCCTGTCCCTGTCCCTGGCTGCAGCACAGCTGCTTCCTTTATCGATCTTCTCTTGTTGGTAATTATCGGCTCCAATCGAGCCTGATCAGAGCCACGGCTCCCTGTTGTGGTTCTGGCCATTCCTCCCCTGCCCTGAGGTGCTGAGGTTGCTGGGGAGCAGATGGGACCCAAAAGGGAACTTGGGGAGCTGCAGGATTTGGGGACAGGCAGGATTTTGGGTGCATTCCTGGCCAGGGAGTGCTCCCTACGCAGGGAGACCTGGGACATGGTGGGGACTGAAGGAAGGGAGGAGCCCAAGCCAGGAGCCAGCACACGGGCCCCTGAATGGCCCAAATGTCCCAGAGCAGAGGTGCCAGTGTCTCACATGTGACACTGAGGGACAGCAAGGGTGGCTCCAGCAGAAGAGGAGGTCAAAAGAGTGCAGGGTTCACTCTCCACGGCCAACCACTGCCCCAAGGACAGCTGCCTTCCCACCCTGGGGCAGAGCTGTCCCTCATGTCCCTGTACCCCGGGAGCCATTCAGGGGAGGTGACAGCAGTCCCCAGTCCCCTGCTCCAAGGACAAGCCCCAACATCCTGCCAGAAGGGAAGTAAAGCTGATCCTGCCTGGTGCTGAGCTCAGGGGAAGCACCCACACTGCTGCTCCACTGGATGAAGAGAAGGATGGGTACACCCTTCCCACCAGAGTGCTCAGGGCTGGGGTCTGTCCCTGGATGGAGTCACTGATTCCCGTTCTCCTGCCTGAGGTCCTGGAAAATACCCTAGACAGAGGGCTCATCCCCAGGATACAGAGGCGAAACTGAGGCACAGAGTGAGGAGGGGACATGTACCCTGATGGGCTCTGCAGAGGTGGTGGCTCTGCTGGGACCACGAGGGTGCTTGAGCCCTGTCCCTGCCATGGTGGGCTCTGCTTCCCCTGGGGCTCCAGCTAAGGGGACTTCAGAGGCAGCCACCCCCCAGCAGCCCCCCAAAGCTGCTGCAGAGCAGGCAGGGAGTGCTCAGGAAGGGCTACAGCCAAGGGGGCTGGGGAGGGGCTGGGGAGGGGCTGCTCTCCCCTGATGCTCTCACCATCACCTCCCCACCGCTGCTCCGGGGACCTTTTGCTGTCCTGGGCTGGGTCGGTTCGGGTCAGGATCCTGTGTGACACTGGCTGTGAGCACCTGGCTCACAGTGGGGATGTCCCAATGCAGAGCTGACCTGGATCCCAGCCACCCGTGTGACCATCACCTCCCACGCCTCTCCATGGCCCTGAGACAAGGGCCTCTAGCAAGGAAACAACCCTGCAACAGCCAGAGAGGACAGGACTGGGGACAGCTGCCGTCCCTGTCCCTCGTAGTGACATCACGACAGCCCAGCTGAGGGTGGGCACCTGAGGCCCCTCTGTGGTGCTTTGGGGAGTGGGGAACATCCACCAAAGCCAGTCTGGAAAATCACCCTGGAGACCCGGGGTCTCCTGATGCCCCCCAGAGCAGAGAGATGCCCAAAAGGACACGACCTCTCCTCCCACCCTGGGCAGGGGCCAAAACATGCATTGATTATTTTTGAAGGACTCTTTGGCTGCAGATCAGGATGTCATCACTCTTCCTCCACATCACATAGCTCAGACTCCACGGCAGGATGGGGCTGTGGTGGCAATGGAGGAAACCATCCCCAAAATCCCAGTGCAGAACCCCCCATGAAATATTCAGGCTGCTCTGCACAATTCCCACCTTGCTGCTGTAGAAAGCACCATGAATATTGCAGGTGGGCATTAAAGTTTCAGGGCTGCCATGTTTCAGGACACTGTCACCAGGGGAAGTCCCTCCACCAGGACATGTCACACCTTTGCCAGGCTCCAGTGACCTCTTTCTCTCTGGTTTACCCCAAAACCTGGTGGTGGTGATGGGCTGGGGCCTTGAAGTGCTACAAGAGCAAACCAACATGAAGCTCCTCACCGTGTCCCTGGAATGGATCGGCACAGTTCAGGGAAGAGCTGCAGGAGGTCCTGCAGGACTGGGAAACGCAGAGATCATGGTCACCCCACCCCAAGGCTCAGCCACGGTCCTCACTGCCCTGACAGCAGTATGGCCCCACTCCTTCCCACTCCCAGGCACAGAAGAATGCCCTGAGCATCTCTGAGGGTCTCATCCTCCATGTCATGAGCTTTCCAGGTCAGTCCCCATCAGAAGGGACCATTCCCTTCTCATCCGCCTGCTCTCATAACTTGGCTCTTCCCGTGTTTATATAACAGCGACGTCTCCTGCGGACTGGGGAGAGAATTGGCCGGGGAGAAATAATGAGGATAATTCAAGTCATTTGGGAAGACGAGGTTTTCGAGGTGCCCAGCGTCTTCCACCTTTTACATGTTGTCTCTAATCATCCGCAATCTCGGATGGCCATTGATGGAGCTCGTTGCTGTGGTGACGGATGAATAGCCCTGGGATTGTACCATGCCAAAAAAGTGCTGTCCTTTCCATCAAAACAACAACAACAACAAAAATATCATTTTGTTCAGGAAATTAAGCAGTTTGCAACCAAATAGCAGAGTCTGAAAAGGCTCCTGCGTCTGTCCCTTCCTCTCGGCTCCCGCGGCCGTGTTGGGTTTGTCAGGAACACGCCCAGCGCCCCGGAGGGTCCTTTGTGTGCACCAGACAAGGAGAAGGTGGTAATTGCAAGGGGGTTTCTAACCCACTGAGCCTTTTAAAAGGATTTGATGCCCCCCTACACCTCTCTGCTCGCCCAGATGTGTGTCACACAGGCAGGGAGTGCGGCCCGGGGGCTGGCGCAGCACTAGGTTAATGTGTTAGCTGTGCACGGCCGGGATCCATGGGACAGGGAAGTGTGGATGACCAGCGAGCAGGCAGGGTGTCGGGGCTCAGGTCTTGCTCATTCCCCAGGGAAGCAGCAATTCTCAGTGGTGAGAGCCAGCACGGGGCTCCTAAGCTGTGGAGAAGTGTGGCCAAGGCCAGACAAGGAGCACAGGGCTCCTGCCATTGTCACCCTCCGTGGTTTTCCACATAAACTCCCTCCCAGGCAATAGCACCAGAGCCCAGTTTTCCTTCCTCCCCAGATGCTCGGGAAGCATCTCCTGGGGTGGCTGCTGGAGATGCTGCTCTCAAGCTGTACCACTGGATGTGGGTAGTGCAGCCCTTTGGGACAAGGCTGCCAGGCTGGGAAGGGGAGACTTTGGGGTCTGCCCAGCCAGGGATTGACCCTGGCTGTGGGTTTGACCCTCCCAGTACTGGAAGCACACTGTCATGTCTCAAGCTGTACACTTGAGTGTTTGTAGACTGGCTTGGGTTGGAGGGACCATGGGCAGACCACCTTCCACTGTCCCAGGTTCCTCCAAGCCCTGGCCAGCCTGGCCTTGGACACTTCCAGGGATCCAGGGGCAGCCACAACTGCTCTGGGCACCCTGTGCCAGTGCGACTGGATCCCTGTGTTGTGACACAGCATAACAGGGTGTAACCCCTGTTACTGCTCTGGGCTGCATTTTGAGCCAGAGGTCTGGTCCCTGCTGACATCTTTGGTGTTCCCAAACACCACCCACCAGTGATCGATTCATAGAATCATAAAATCCTGGAATATCCTGAGTGAGAAAAGACTAACAAGGATTATTGAGTCCAGCCCCTGGCCCTGCACAGCCAGCCCAACAATCCCACCCTGAGCACCCCTGAGAGCGCTGTCCAAACGCTCCTGGAGCTCTGGCAGCCTCGGGGCCGGGACCATTCCCTGGGGAGCCTGGGCAGTGCCCAGCACCCTGGGGGCCAAGAACCTTTCCCTGAGCTCCATCCCAAGGCCTGGCACAGCTCCAGCCCTTCCTGGGCTCCTGTCCCTGTCCCAGAGCAGAGCTCAGCCCCTGCCCCTCTGCCTCCCCTCGGGAGGAGCTGCAGCCCCCGAGGAGCCTCCCCTCAGTCTCCTGTGCTCCAGCCGAACAAACCGAGTGACCGGGATGGTTTAATTCGGAGCTGTGTGGCTCCGACATTCATCCTGCAAGTGCGTAAGAAGCCAAAACCATGCGTAGGGCGAGTGCCCAGCTGGCAGCCTGGGAGAGCCCTGGGCGCAGCAGGGTCGGGGCCAGTCCCGCGCCTTGGGGCGGCAGGAAGGAGGGAGAAGGAGAGATGGGCACACGGAAAGAAAACATTTTAGACCATCTGAGGAGGAGAAATGCGCTAAGTTCCCGCAGCTCCAGCCCCTCGTCGGGCGAGATACCCGGGCAGTGCTTTGCCAGTCGTCCTCAGCGCCCTCCACCCTCCCTGGGCTCAGCGAGAGCCAGATGGAGGCACATCTTGGCTGCATGGAGAACGAGGCAGTGAAGCGGGCTGGGGAGATTAACTCCAGCGGGAAAACAAGCTCAGCAGACGCCGCGGAGCTCAGGACCCCTGTGTGTGTGTATGTGTGTGTGTGTGTGAGCACACGCGTGTGCCCCGAGCACACACGGACACACGGACAGAGGGAACGAGGCACTCGGATGTGTTTGTGTATTTGTGTGCGTTTGACAGAGCCGGTGAGCCCGCGCCTCGCCTCGGAGGGGCAGCCGGGTATTGGCGATGTGGCCTCATCCTTTAATTGCTCTGCTTTGATAACAGTGATAATTGGCTGGAAATCGATACTGTTTTGCTCCTGTTTTTCCCATCCTGTCTCACCCAGCCTCCCCTCCCTTCCCGGACGCCGTCGTGCTCTCTTTAGTGGGTGACATTTAAAAGCTCTGCCACAGCCATTAGATAACCCAGGCAGAGAGGATGCTGTGGAGAGGGCTGATGCCGGCAGGGATGGAGGCAGCTCTCCTCTCCTCTCCCACGGCTCAAGGACAGATGGAGACGATGCTCCAGCAGCATGTCCTGGTGCTGTGGGAGTCCCAGGGGTGGGGGGCCGGTGGATCTGGGGGTGAGGGGAGAGTGAAGAGGGAGAGCGACAAACCCAGGCTATGTTGGCCAGGGGCTCCCTCCGGCTTTGGCTCCGAAAATTGTGCCAGAACATCACGGGAAAATGTGTATTAATGTCTATTAATGTCTATTAATGTCTATTAATGTGTATTAATGTCGCACTGCCCTGCTCTGCATGCCCCCCGCCTCCCCAGCACGGTGCCCCCAGCTCCTGCTGCTCTGCCCCAGCCACAGGTGGGAGCTCAGAGCCCCCCAGGTTAGGGACTTCCCGCTCCCCTTGCAACTGCCCTCAGAGCAGCCCCCTGTGTTCCACCTGTCCAGCTGGGGCTGCTGGGGCTTTGTCCTCCCAAAATGTGCCCTGATCCCCAAAGCTGAAGGGCCTGAGGAGCAGGACAGCAGCACCAGAGGGTGCATGGAGAGCCCCAGGAGACAAGGGCACATTGGGCTGGAGCTGGCAGCCCCAAGGGCCCCAGTCTGCAAGAGCCAAGGGACCCTCATTAGCCAAGGGAGCCTTGTTAGCAGAGCGACCCTCACTAACAAAGTAGGGTCCAGGGACCCCCTTTGCAGGGCTGGCTGGAGCCCGGAGCTGGCAGTGAGGGAGGGATGCCTGGGAGGCTGCAGGTGTGTGAGCTACCTGTGCCCTCACCTTCCATGGACACCTCTCCCCCCACCCCCGGTTACCTGTGCCCTCACCTTCCATGGACACCTCTACACCCAACCCCCGGTTACCCACGCACTCATCTTCCCTGGTAACTCATGCACATGCCTTCCCAGGGTGCCTGTATATTCACCATCCCCGTGTACCTGTGTGCCCAGCTCCACGAGAACCTGTATGCCAACCTTCTGTGGTATCTGTACACTCACCATGCCGGGTACCAGTGAATTCACCTTCCCCAGGTACCTGTGAATGCTCCTTCTGTGGGTACTTGTGTCCTCACCATCCCTGGGTACCTGTGTGCCCACCATCCCTGGGTACCTGTGTGCCCACCTTCCCCAGGTACCCACACCCACCATCCCTGCACCCTCACCCTCTC
>VWZV01017071.1:215291-228544 GCA_013397155.1 Irena cyanogastra | reverse complement strand
CCCGTCCGGCCGGCTGGGCCGTGCGGCGCTCGGGGAGGGCTGAGCCCGCGGCCCCTTCTCTCTGCAGAGACGCTCGATCGACAGCAGCTCCAGAAGATTTGTCCGTGTGGCGGGACCCCCGAGGGATCCGCGGCTACTGGGGCTGCCCTGGCTGCGAGTGCCCGAGGAGAGGCCGGTTCGGGCCGGGAGGCTCCCTGTGCGGCGATGGGAGCGCTGGTCTGAGCTCTGCGAGGGACCCCCGCGTGCGGAGCCGAAACCCGCATCCCTCAGCTGAGGACGAGCAGGGATAAACCAGAGGTGATCCGGTTCCGTCCCACGGGAGCGCTCCTGGCAGGGTAATGATTTCGTGTTCGTCTTGTTTATTCCCTCGGTGAAACAAGTTTTGTAGGAGCAGGAAGGGAAGCGGCAGAGCTGGCTGGGAGGTCGTGGGTACTTCATGCACCCCACAAAGGCAGCACTGCTGGGAGCTCCTGGTACCAACGCCGTGGCTTTGTGCCCAAGCTGGAGCCACCCGCACCCACCATGGTCCTGTGCACTTCCTCTCCCCTTGTTCTGTGTCAGAGTTGGACTGGCTGCAGCCACGTTGTCCACACACATTGGAATTGTGTGTGGTTTTTGTTTGTGCCTCATGGTTCTCATTTGGAGCACTGCGGTGGGTTCGGCCCTGTAAATGCTACACCATGTGTGGCTGAATGGGGCCAGTTCCTGGGGTTGGAGGTAATTGCATGTGATCTAGAGAGAAATTATTAAGATTAAATTTAAAATTAGGTTTCTGCGTGTCAGCTGTTTTCCCTGGGAAGGTGTTCGGGAATTGCATCTTACTGCTGGAAAGAAAACCTTATCCTTATTTCCAGCCTAACCATACTAACATTCCCCTTACCCACGTATGTCAGAATGGAGCGTCAGTGGGTTCTTTCTGCATCGCTTGCGTCATCTTCCTGAGAATTAAAAAACTAAACCAGGCTCAAAATGAAAACCAAAATGTGACTGACTGGGCCTGCACTGGGCGTGTGAGGTGTGGGTGTTCACAGGGGGCATCAGTAGTGCTGTGGGGGCACGTTTTGTACAGGTGGAGAGCGGATTGTTCGGGTCTGACGTGCTCGTGTGTCACCGGGAGTTTAGGGAGCCTCGTGGTGCAGGAGGGAGAGCCGGGAGCCAGTTCCTGTTGGCTTTCCAGTCTGGCTCTGGGCAGCTCCTGCCTCTGGGTGCCTTAGGGCCCCAGGACATGGATTTTAGGAGCCCCTGGGGCTGTGTGGTTGTGCACGTGCAGGAACCGGGCTCTCTTGGGATCCTTTGTGCTCCTTCCTGACCAGCTGCAGCACACAATGCCCGAGCGCTCCGGCCCTCACAGCTGTCCCGGGTTTATTTCTGATTCCTGGCTGTAGCTCGGTGCCTCGGAGGGGCGAGGATGGCTCAGGAGACGAACCAGACGCAGGTGCCTCTGCTGTGTACCACGGGCTGCGGGTTCTATGGCAGCCCCCGGACCAACGGCATGTGCTCCGTGTGCTATAAGGAGTTCCTGCAGAGGCAGCAGAGCAGTGACCGGATAAGCCCTCCAGGTAGAGAATTTTTTCCTGGGAAGCTGTCTTAAATGGGTGTCTGGATACAAACCGTGTTCAGCAGCTGCCATAGAGCATGGCACTCTGGCCACCAGCAGATTTACCCCCTCCTAGAAAAATAATTTTTCCTTTTCCGTGGATACCCAAGGCTCTAAATCAAGGACCCAAGCCCTCAAGCACTTCTATTCTCTGTCAGGAGGGGCACTTGTTTTCTTCCCAGTCTCACCAGTTTGTGAAGCCCCATCCCAGCCAGCACCTTCCAGTAAACTGTAAAATTTCATATGTGCTAATGGTGATCCCAGCTTTCAGCTATTTCCTGCTCTCTGATTAGGTGCTGACTGCTGGGAACCATGACAAAGCCCCACAATGAAATTTTATTTGGCCTATTTGTATAATATTCTTATCTTAACAGTGTGATATCTAAAAGCCATGACTTACAAGGTTTGTTTCCTGCACTTGGGATGGGAGCAGGGGAAGGATGCTCTCTGCAATGTGAGCAGGGATTGCTTTTGCTGGGAGTTTGTGCAGATTCCACATGTACAGAGTGAGAAATGCCTCTAAGAGCTCTTCCAGTTTATTCCTGAGGGTCATAGAATTCATCATGGCTTCCCTTGAGTCACCCACACAAAATATGCCCAGGAACATGACTTTTCCTGACAAATGCTTTTCCTAAGACCCCAGCTTAAATCTTCAGCTGACACAAACCTGTATGTGTCTGTTGAAGCCTGTTCCTTTCAGCAGACGAGGATCTGATTCTTACACCTTGGAGAAGTTACAAAGTGCCATTGGGTTCATGATCCAGACAGCCCTGGTGTCCCACAGAGTCCCATGCATAAATTTGGAGAGGAGAGTGTAGGAGTAGGGATATGGGAGTGATCCCAACAGGGCTGTGCCCTGCCAGCTCCAGTAGGGAACAGGAGTGTAAAGCCTGCTGGAAGTGCTCGTTCTGCTTTCTCCTTGACTGTCAAGCACCTGAGGAACTTGCTGATACTTCCCAGAGACTTGACCAAGCCTGCTCTTGTCTCGTAGCACCCAGTGGTCCCAGCAGCAGCCCCATGGCTTCCGAGGCCATCGCAGGACAGCGCGCGGAGGGAGACCCCACACCTGAGGATGCAAAAGCCAGGTAGGGACAGAGTCTGGAGGGGAGGGGATCTAAACCCTGCTAAAATCCAGCTCTGGGACACAAAGGACAGGCTGTCATCCTTTATACGGCCAGTCTGTAAATCGGCTGGGTCAAACTTTGCATTGTGACTCTGGTTTATTTGAATGATTGAGATGTCCCTTAATCTGCTGCTGCTGATGTCTGACGTGTAGAGTGAGGTATCAGAGGGCTGGTAGTAAATTAAGTGGCATCTTGGTTCTCCTGGAACCAGTGCACCTTGTCTGCCTCTGGCTCTGTTCAACTGTTCAATTTCTGCTTAGTCCCAAGCAGAGGGATTTTTGGGGTTTTCCTGTGCAGGGCCAAGAGCTGGACTTGGAAGGATCACGAGGATCATCGACTCAGAATGTTGTGTGATTCTAAGTGAAAGCACCTGCTGATGACCCAGTCTGGAAGGTGTGACAGCAGGATTAGAGACCTTACGCCTGTTTGATGGGAAGGAGGACAGAGCTGCACTGAGCTCTACCATCACATTACAGCCCTGACTCATAACTGTGTTTACCTGCCCCTGGACTTGTTTGGATCGGCTCTTGCCTTGCTTTGAGATATAATTGGGTGGAAAAGGAAACTGAGATCATCACAGATTCATTTCATTTATGTCTGTAAAGAACTTTGATCCCTGATCTCAAGGGGAATTGACCTGCTGTGCTCCTGACCTACTTCTGAATATAAGGAAATAAACTTTATGGGCTGAAGGTGTCCCACATAACTGTCTATCAAATGAAAATACTTGTGTTTTCTCTTTTTGTTTGTCTGCTGCACATGCTCCCAGCGCTCAGACTCCTGTGACCCATCAGATGACGGCCATGAGCATATCCAGAGAGGAAACCAGCAACGAGACAGAGGAATTCAGCAAGACAGATGAAGCCTCATCAGCTTCTTCCTCAGGTAGGGTGGCTGGTTTGTCCTTTGTGTGACACTGAGCTCAGGAGTCCATTGGAGCAGCAGGGACAGCTGCTGACCCCAGGGTGTGTCCCCTCCCGGCAGTAAAGGCACACCTGAGAGCTGAGGAGGAAACTCTTGTTTTGGTGACAGGGAGGAGAGCAAATGTTGTGCTCGAGGGCAGGCTGAAAGAGATTGCTCTGTGGGCTGAGGGCTGAGTGGCTGCCAGCCCTCGAGTGGCTGGCAGGAGGATAATCTTGCATGACGCCTCTCCCAGCAAATGGCAGCGAGCCCGGAGCGTCCCACAGCCTGACGCGGCTGCTGCTGGCAGCACTCCTCTGCCAGCTCCCGAAGGGGAGGAAGGGAGAGGGATCCATCCGAGGCTTGGAGAGAGGTGACTCCTTTGTGACAGTGCCTGGGGGCAGTGGAGGCCTGTTGTTGTCACCCCGTGTGATGGGGGCACCTGTCCCTCGGGGGTGTTACACAGCGAGTGCCCTGACAGGATTGAGGAGCAGTAGAGGCGTTGCCCAGTGTGGCACATCCTCCAGCTGATGCCATAAGCAGGTGATCTGCATGCAGACACCCTCCTTTGCTCAGCTGACAGCTTGCTTGCATTGAAAGCTAAAAAAACCCAGGAGCTGTTGGTTGCTAAAAAGCCAGGCTCTAGTCACCACACATGGCTGGGCATTTTGGGTTAGGTAATCTCTTGCCTGCAAGCCCAGGAGACAATTTACAGCAGGCAGGTGAGAGACTGTTAAAAAGAGGCTTGGGAGAGCCTGGCCCTTTCATCTGCCTGTGTAGTTTTTAGGAGGCTGTTTAGGGTCAGCTCCACAAAGCTGTCTCTGTTTTGTCTCCTCAGAGCAGCCTGCACCGCAGGTGCTCCAACGAGCAGTTGGAGCTCCTCCCTCCTGTTGACTTCTCTAACCTGCTTAGGTACTGGAGGAAATCCTGCTAAGCGTCAGTGACCTTTAACAATCTGGCTTTTGAGAGCTCAGTTTTCCCTTTGGTAGATTAGAGGCAGTGATGGATATCTGTGTAAAGCATTTTAAGACCTACATATGGGGAACACTTACATAAGAGTCAGCAAAAATAATTAGTAGTACTTACAAGGGGTTAACTTTTTTCTCCCTGAGAAGATTAACTGTGGGCTCAGCTGACAGCTGTGTTGCTGTACAGCAGCTGAGCTGTAGTCACTGTCCAGTGGCCACTTCAGCTTTGGATTTAAGGCATTTGAAACAGAGAGAAAGCTGTGAGGTGGAGATCTTGGTGGAACAAGGCAAACCTCACAGTTTGGGGTATGTCAGCAGGGCAGTGTGCACACGGAGAGTCATCAGAGCCTCAAGCAGCTCCTGTAATAAAATGAATGTTTGGTTTATCAAGAAGGGCAACAAAACTCTTGCCTCTGTTTCAGGTACCCTGCTTGAGATATCCCAGAACACGGCTGAGGGCAAGACAGCTTCAGAAAAACCGAAACCGAAGAAGAATCGCTGCTTCACCTGCCGGAAGAAGATTGGGCTCACTGGTAAGTGCCTGGCTCTGGGAAAACTTCCCTGTGCCCTAAGCAGTCCAGAGTTAGAGCCCTGTGAGCACAGTGCTGTGGTGCTGCTGGGTTTGGAGGGTCAGAGGCTGGAGCTTCCCCCAAATCCATCCTGGAGCCGTGGTACTGCAGGAGAGGAGGGAGGAGAGCTCCGACCAGTAACAACAGCACTGGCTGAGGCAGCAGCCTGGGGAACATCCCACTCACTGGCAGGGTCCTGGCAGCCCTTGGGAGCAGGATTAGATGCAGCAGCACCTCTTGTGTGTTCCTGCTTCTTGGCAGAAGCTGCTGTAGAGGAAGGCAGAGCTCGCTGTGGATCAGAATCCGCTCCCGGTCAGGTCTGTGGTAAAGCTTTCGTAACAGTGGCATGAACTGAGCTAGACCCGAATGGAAAATCCCTCTCCAAGACTCATCCCATTTGTTAATGCTGCCTCATTTCCACTGTTAGCTTCCTGAGAGCAGGATGGCTCTCAGCATGCAGCCGGTAAAGCTGGAGAGAGAAGTGCTGGGATGGTGTCAGGGCACTGCTATCGATGGGAAAACAGCTCCTGGAAAGTGAAGCAATTAATTTAGCTGTGGTTTGTTAATAAAAACATCGTTCCCCTAAATTATCTTGGGCATTTAATGCTTCTCTGGAACAAAGTTAATTCTGGAGCTGTGCAGGTCATGCTGTTCTGGCAGAGCACTTGCTTCTGTAGCCTACTTGGGGCATCCAGCCAGGGATTGGTTGTTTTCACGGGTATAAGAGGCTTTGGCAAAGTCTAGACTGGAAAGTTTGAACTTGAGCTTGCCTGGAAATCCACAGGTACTGTCCTAGAATAGGGGTGGGTTTATAAACCTGGATCTGGGCTGGGAACTCTGTGCCTAGCCTTCAGGTTGCAGAGAGGATTGTTTTCCTGGATGAGTGTTTCCTTAGGAGCTTTAAACTATGAGAAGTTCTCTTCTTTAGGATTCAATTTACAGAGTAACTCTGTGAATTCAGAGCATTTAGGATAAAATTAGTTTTCTCAACCAGGAGAAAACTGGCACTTTGGAGCAAGGTGTTTGTGGGCTTTACAGCCTGTAGTTGGGAAAACGTGAAGGGACAGAGCATGATTCCCTGGCAGCAAGATTCCCTGCTGTCCTGCAGCACATCCCCTGCTTGCTCCCTGCCTTGCTTTCCAGTGTGCTGTGGTAATGGTAGCACTCTGAGCATTTTCCCTGAGTGAAGTGACTAAACTGGGAATTTTGAAGCCTAAGTAGCTCAAACATGATCCTAATGTGGTGACAGCTCTGCTGCTTGCTGCTGGTCAGTCCAGCTGCTGCTGTGTGAGCCTGGGGAGCTGGACTGGCTCAGAGGGCTCAGCTCCAGCTCGGGCTGCCTGGGGAGCCTGGTCTGGATTAGCAATCTGGCACTCTGCAGTGCCTGGCACGTCCCTTGTCCCCAGGGAACATGGACAGCAGCTGCTCTGGGAGCATTTCCCACCATGTGACAGCTGGGACTGCCCAAAGCACGCGGAGCTCCTGAGCCCGAGGAAAGCAAAGAGCCACCCATGGTCTTCCCCAAATGAAGAGTCCCTTTGGCCTGTGGGGAACAGCAGGCCCCCCTCCCTTGCCCCTCTCTCTGCATTGGTGGCATTTCCTGGCGTGGCAGGAAGGAGCCAGGCCCTGCCGCCTTCCTGCCCGGCTGGATGGGGCCTGATGTGGCTTTGTCCCTGCTCTTCCTCCCCTCAGGCTTCGACTGCCGCTGTGGGAACCTGTTCTGTGCCATTCACCGGTACTCTGACATGCACGCCTGCCCCTACGACTACAAGGCAGAAGCTGCCGAGAAGATCCGCAAGGAAAACCCCATCGTTATCGCCGAGAAGATCCAGAAGTTGTGAAGGGGTCTGAGCAGCTTGAACTGCAGCCAGGCTGCCTGGTGCTCCTCCCCTTCCTCCCAGCCTTCCTCCTCCTCCTCCCGGCCCCTGCGGCGGTGCGAGGGTGACTCCGGCAGCGCACACAAACCGGCACCTGGACACGGGGACTCCTCGCACCTCTGGCAGTCAGTTGGTGTTGCTCCTCTCCCTCCCTGCCTGTCCGACAGCCACAGCTCAGCTGATGTGTTCTCAACCAGCTTCCCAAAGGAAAAGGGCCTGTCCTGCCCCGCTGCTCCAGCGCTGAGACCTTCGGACTTGCCTCTGGCCGGGCAAACTCTGCCCTCTGCAGGGCAGCCTTTCCCTTCCCGGCGCCTCCGAGTCCTGCAAACCACCGAGGACTTGTGGCCGCAGTCCCCGAGCAGCTGCTGGACTCTGTTCCCTCTGCCTGTAATCCCGGGAGCTGGGGGATCCTGGCAGCCAGGCTGCCGACTGCTCCCCGGGAGGTGTTTGCTCTCAAATGCAGAAAAGTTGATTCTGTAGTTTCACCACCCCAGACCCCTCTCCCTACCCTCTGTTGATGCTGTTGGAGAAGCACCAAGGGGGTTGAGCAGTGATGCTGGCACAGGGAGGTTATTTTGTGGCTTGAAGTGACGTGGGCAGGGCAGGACCTTCCAGGAGGTTCTGCTGGCTGCCTTGTGCCTCCACAGGGAGGGAGCCAGGGACACCCTTGCTCCAGCCTCCTGCTTCAGCACCCCTGGATAACCCCAGCTGCTTTCCCAGCAAGGTGTGTCCCTCAGCACTGCCTGTGCCCGCTCTCCTCTCTCCCCTCTTTCCTCTCCCCCTTCTCCTCTCCCTTCTCTCCTCTCTCCCTGCCTTCTGCCTTACACAAGTCGCTCTCATCAGGGTTGTGCACAAAGCTCAGGTCCCCACACCTCTGCTTCTGGACCTGTCCCTGCATCCAGGTGACAGTGGGGTCCCCTCCTCCCATGTGGGCCATGCTGGTATTGGGGAGAGCTCGGGGAGCCCACCCAGCTGCTCTCCTCTGCCTCCTCCCTCCCTGTCTGTGGGAGGAGAGGTGGGGCCAGGTCCCCAGGACATGCTCTGCAAGCCAGGCAGAGGGAAATGGGGCACAGGGAAAGTCACAAGGAGGGTCCCAGGGTGCCCAGAAGTCCAGGTGGGGGCTTAGAAACGCCCATGGAGAGACCCAGGGAGCAGGGAGAGGTGCTTGGAGGGCTCTGAGCTCACTGAGAGGCACAGAATTCTCTTGAGGTGCTGGAAGGCCCAGGGAGGGCTCTGGGGTGCAAGGGAAGGCAGAAGGAGATCTTTGGGGTACAGTGAACATGCTCAGAGGCCTCAAGCACCCCAAAAGCCACTTGAAAGGCTCTGGGTGTGCACACACACACAGAGGAAGGCAGGTGTAGGAAAAACCAAATGCCACTCAGTACCACTCCAGAAAGGGCACCCAGAGGGCTCTGTTGGGAGGACCCGGGGCTCAGGGATGCAGCACAAGGCAGGCAGAGGCTCCTGGAGCACAGCCACAGCTGCTTCCATGCCCAGGGGATTCCTGGGAACACCAGGAACCGCGCTGTGGCCATGGGGCTCTGGCTCTCTCAAGCAGAGAAACCCGGATGTGTCCTGAGGGACGAGCAGCAGCCTCTGTCCCACTCTGCTGGCTAGCCCACGCTTTGGAACTTTGGAAGCATTTCCCTCAGTGTCAGCAGAGCTGCAGGGCCCAGCTGGGGGAAATCACAGCAGCTCCTTCCTTCCAAAGGCTGTTTTCCTGCCCTGCTTGTGGCAGTTGTGCCCAGGTGCTGATGTGGGGATCCTTCCGAGTGTTTGGTTTTTGCAGTCTGCTCCAGCCAAAGCAGCGTGTGCTCTGTGCCAGCTGCCATCCTCTGGTCCTATCGGTAGCATCTGAACCTCCCAAACTGATGCAAACCCCTCCCTCCAGCACAGAGAGGAGCAAGGCTGCCTCTCACCAGCCTTTTCCTCAGGTTTTTCCTTCTGGATAACATTGACATCATGTCTGGAGCATGCAAGTGGCTGCACGTGTTACCCCTGGACACACCTGGGCCGGCAGCGCGGAGCTGGAGCGTGGCCAGGCTGGCTTTGCCACTGAGCTTTTGGCTGAGGATGATCCCTCACCCTCAGGGGATGCAGGAATTGCAGCCACCGGCCCTGAGGAAGTGCAGCAGCTCCCATGGATCCGTTGGGAAAGCCCACAGCCACCTGCTTCTCCAGCACCGCCCTTTTCCCTGTTCCTCCCTCCCTGTCCATGAGTGTAAATACAACACAGTCTAGTTTGCTTGGATGCTGTGGGTGCTCTGTTTCAGGCAGGGATGTCTGTGGGGCTTGGCTCTGGGCTCTTTCAAGGTGGCTGTGGGGCTCTGTGCCTCAGTTTCCCTGTGGATGATCCTTCACAGTGCCTGGTGCTGGCTGGGGATCAGCACCCCAGACCTGCACCCCCTGGATCTCAAATCCACCAGGGCTGGACTGGATGATCTCCAGAGGTCATTTCAACCCTGACAAGTATGGGATTTTGCCTTCTGGCTGAGTAGGAAGCCCTAGCTAGGGTTTGAGGGGCTCTGAGGTTCTCCTGGGTTCCCCCTTGTCTGCTGTCACCTCAGTGGGGCAGGAAAGGGAGTTTGGGACAGGCCCCCAAAGCCTCCCCCCCTCCCCATATCCACGTGGGGGCATTGGGGCAGTGTTGGCACCAGGACTGAGTTCAGCAAGGTTTGGACGCTGCCTCCCGTGACATCTTTGTAGGCAGACACGGGAAATGTGGGATAAATGGACTGGGGGGAGGGCCTGGCTGAATGCAGAGCTCAGAGGGGCTGGGGAAGCACGGCAGGGTCCAGCTGTGCTCAGCACTGCCCCGGGGATCTGTCCTTGTCCAGCCTTGTGCAGTTCGTGTAGGAATGACCTGCTGGAGGCATGGTAGGGATCCCGGTCAGGTTTCACCATGATTCAGGCCAGGGGCGTGGCTGATTCACCTGCAGGCTGTGCTGCCGTTCTCAGGGACCACAGGGGCTGGGTGAGAGCTGGGTGGAGACAAGCCAAAGGGGCTTCAACCAGGGCAAGTGTAGGGTCCTGCACCCGGGCAGGAACAACCCCAGGGGCCAGCACAGCCTGGGGGTGACCCACCGGAGAGCAGCTCTGCAGAGGAGGACCTGGGGGTGCTGGTGGATGACAAACTGTCCCTGAGCCAGCAGTGTTCTGGGGCCAGGGGGAACCCTGGGGGGCAGCAGGAAGAGTGTGGCCAGCAGGGCAGGGAGGGATCCTGCCCCTCTGCTCGGCCATAGTGAGGCACATCTGGGCTGCTGTGTCCAGTTCTGGGACAAGAAGGACAAGGAGCTACTGGAGAGGGTCCAGTGGAGGCCCCAAAGATGATTTGGGGTCTGGAGCATCTCTCTGATGAGGAGAGACTGTGGGAGCTGAGCTTGGTTAATCCAGAGAAGACTGAGAGTGTTGGATGTTTGTTGTTTTGGTGTTTTTTTTTTTTTAAGACTATAAAGTCATAAAAGCTCAGAAGTGATATTTGAGAATATAACAATATGGAGAACAGACAGATTTATGTGGCAACCCTGCTCGGTACAAACCCAACAGCTCCAGAGCCGTGACAAGCAGCCTGCTCCTTCACTCCAGCTGCCTTTGGGAATGTCGCAGTGCCTGCTCCACTCCACCCGCTGTTTCTGGGTTTTCGGCGCTTTCTTCAGTATCCGCCCCATTTCCTGCTTCTCCTGCACCTTCTCCTAGGCCACCTGCGCCGGGGTGCGCTTGTCCAGCCCGGCCTTCTCCTCCTCCTCCTGCTCCTTGTTGCTCCTCATCTGCTCCAGGATCTGGGCTTTGTCTTTCGCCTTCCTCTCCCGCTTGCGGGCCCCCAGGGCGCCTCCGCCGCCCTTTAGCCGCAGGGGACCGCACTCCGTGATTTTTTCTCAAACTATAGATTTTTGTCAAATTTTATACAGTCCCAAACTCATAGAAATCCATCGGTTTGGTGTTCGTTGGTCCCGAGCTGTGCAGTTCTTAGTATTTGGTTTCCTCTTGGATGCGGATTTCCTCGCCTCTGATGTTAATTAGGTCTTCACTCCTGCATTTCCTTATCAGCCTTTTCCAGGTGTGCCCAGCCGCGCCGGGGGGCAGGTCTGGAGCAGATGTTCGCTGATGTTTCGCCAATGGCCCTTGATGGCCTTTATCTCTCCTTGATGGCCTTTATCTCTCGGGCATCTCTGGCGCTGCTCTCAGCCTGCGGAGATGCTGAACTCATCATTGTTCCTGGTGGAACAATGCTTTGGAGGGAAACTTCTGTTCCCTTCCCCCGGGGCAAAGGCGAACAAACGTGACTAAAGTTAGGAAATTAAAATTTTAAACTTGGTATATTTTCCAACGAGAGGCGATCTCACCAATCCACATAAATACCTCCAACGTGAGTGCCAGACTCCTTTCCGTGGTGCAATGGTCATAAACGAAACTAAACCACAAGAAGTTCCACCTCAGCGTGAGGAAGAATTTCTTTGCACTGAGGGTGGGAGAGCACTGAACAGCTGCCCAGGGAGGCGGTGGAGTCTCCCTCTCTGGAGACATTCCAAGCCCACCTGCTCCAGGTGGCCGTGCCAAGGTGGGGCTGGATGATCTCCAGAGGTCCCTTCCAGCCATGTTTGGGATTTGGGGATCCAGGGACCGAGGAGGGGCCGCGCCGCGTCTCCGCCATGAGGCCGCCGCGCTGTTCCCATGGCAACGGGCGCTGGGCGATGGCGTCACTTCCGGTCGGGGCGGGGCCAGCACCGCCCCCGCCTGGGAGGCCGCAACGGCCGCGGGGCCTCGTGCAGCGGCGAGCGGGGCCGGGGCCGGGGGCCGGGAGGATGTGCAGGTACCGGCCGGCGACGGGCACACGGGCTGGGCGGCGTGGGGGGACACCGCGGCGGCGGGGCGAGCCTGCAGGGAGTGGGTCCAGCGGCGGGGGGGCGGTCAGGGTGTGCTGTGAGGGTCCCACAGCGCGGTCGGAGGGAGGGGAGGCCGCGGCACGCGAGGGAGGCCACGCTGGTCAGGGTGGGGGGCACAGCGGTCAGCGGAGCTTTGTGGGGGCCGCGCGGGTCAGTGAGGGTGTGGGACCCTCCCAGCGGGCAGTGGGAGGTGGGAGGCCCACGGCGCTCGGGGAGGGGGCGGCCGGGCGCTGTGTGTGAGACCCCCCAGCAGGCGGGAGGGTCACGGTGGGCGGCGTGTCCCACAGCAGCCGTGGGGGCAGGGAGAGAGCCACGCCGGTCAGTGCGGGCTCATGGCGGTCCCTCAGCAGTCGTGCGGGGGATCGGGAGGCTTACAGGGGTCCGGTGGGGCTGTGGGGGGCACGCACACAGTGATCGGGAAGTTCAGTGTGTGTTTAGGGGGGTCCTCCAGCGATCAGTCAGGGGCTTGAGGCCCACATCAGTCGGGGGGGCCCACACGGGTCAGTGTGAGTAAGGGGGGGTGTCCGTGCTTGTCAGCAAGGTGGGAAGGCCACAGCAGACAGCGAGGGGGAGAACTCACTGGTCAGTGGTGGGGGTGAGTTGGCGGGGAGGGGTCAGTGCTGGCAGGGAGGCCAGCAGCAGGCAATGGAGGGAAGCGTGTGTGCACTCAGTGTGTGCAGGGCGGGGGTCCCATGCCTGTCGAGGGGGCCCCACAGAGGTCAGCGGCTGGGTGCAGCATGGATCCCCCCTCTGTGGCTGTGGATGGCTGTGGGGTCGGTGTGCGTGCGGTGGGTCGGGCCCCACAGCAGGCGTGGGGCGAGGGCAGGGGCCGGGCGGGGCTGGCCACCCACGACGGGGTGTCCCCAGCTGGTGCCTGGCTTTGTCCCAGCGTGTGCGAGACATACGGCATGAGTGTGACACACAGTGTAAGTGGCTCGTAGTGCCACGTCCCCGCGTGGATCCCGTGCAGGTGTGCGGCCACCGGACTCCCCGGTCTGCCCCGGGAGTGCTGGTCACACCGGGTGCCAAACCTGGGAGGGACAGGGCTGCCACGTGCCAGGTGTGACCCCAGCCCTGGCCCTGCTGTGGATGGTCACCGGCCCCAGGGGGCCTGGCTCCTACTGGGGCTCAGGGCATCCCTTCACTCCCAGTATTTTGGCATATTTCAGTGCTAAATCCCAGGTTCAGTGCCATGTCCCTCTTCCACCCTTTCCTCCCCTTTCCCAGCCCTTCGGAAGCAGATGGAGCGAATTCCTCGGGGTGTGGGCTGGTTTGACATTCCTCAGCTCAAGCCTGTGCCCAAACTTGCAGAAAATAGTTGCCTTTTTTTTTTTT